>VCRD01009669.1:8407-22547 GCA_006783055.1 Trinorchestia longiramus
CGGAGTGGAATATACCCTGGATGAGGCTCGCTGGGGATGCATTCAGGCTGACAAGTTCTGGACTGAACGTGAGTATTAAAAAGGACGGGATTATAAGTAACACGTAGGATAAGTAAGTTCAAATTTTGTAAATATTTTTGATACGTATATGATTATTGAGTATGTTTTACTATTGTCATCAATTCATCAATAAAACATTCAGTGCAGGAACTTCAATGAAAAGAGCTAGTCATCAGAAGCGGTTTGCTTCCCGAGTTATTTGTAATTAATTGGCTTATCAATGAAAAAATGTTTAAAAACTATCATCCAATCATTTTCAAATACTATCGACAAAAAATTGTCATACGTAAATAGGCTGAATAACATGAATTTGCATAAAATTTTACGCAGGATTTTAATGATGTACTTCAAATGTTTCAGTCCATGCTGGTGACAACAAAATCGTGCGAAAATCCTCGGAGTCGTCGGTAACCATTCCGGTTCGAACCCGCTTTGAGACTCTCATCAAAGAAGCTGATGAAGCCGTTGAGTCAGGCTCCGACATGGTGAAACACAACGCTCGAGCCTGCGGTCTACCTCAGGGCCTTCTGCTGCCCAAAGGAAACAGCGAAGGCGTAGATTTCGAGCTGTTCGTGAGCATCACTTCAGGTGACGACGCTGTTCACTCCGACCTTGTCTCCAACGACCATGGTGGCAGCTACGGCTATTGCGGCATCAAAGGACAAGATTATCCTGACAAAAGGGCTATGGGATACCCTCTTGACAGGAAGGTCGTTGACAGCAGGCTCTTCAAGCAGCCCAACATCAAATGGGTTACAGTGAAGATCTTCCATCATGACGACGAAGAGCACTAACTTACTGTTCATGGCTTGGTCGAACTGTAATCTAAAAACATTTCTGACTGGACTTTCTTGAATTATCTTCAAGCACTTCCCAGTATGGATTGAATTGGAAATTAGCATAAATTAAGCATCTGAAAAGTGAACTTTCGATGTCAAAAACAATAAATTATGAGCAGCCTCACAAGATTTATTTCCCGCAAAATCTAAAAATACCCCGTTGCGTTATTTTCAGGGAAAATGACATATGTGATCAATTCTGACGTGATAATTTAAATTAAAAACTTATTGAAGATAACTAAATAAGGTCTACTTACTGCTTTTCTTGCAACTTTGGACTCAGCATATCTTCGCAAAAACCGGATGTTTGATAGACTGCTTCGATAGCTTTATTTAACACAGAAATCTACATTTTGCACCAATGTGAGCGACATTTTTTAGGGAGTGAAATGTAGTCCCTGCATTTTGCAGTATGTATTGTTGATGCATTACTGCTCTTACCAACTTTCAGTGTTAAATCGATTTCTCGAAACAAGTTTTATGTCCTCACGTGTCACCAATGAGAACAGATTATATTTTAATTTACATGTTCTATATAAATTATAACATTTTGCATATTATAATGCAATAATAGCACATCAATAATAGTGGGGTATGACAACAAAACTTCCTTTTTTTGAGGCACTTTGCTTTAAAGAAAAGGAAGTTATGTTGCCGCACTTTTTATTGTAGTTACTAAATATTGTTGTATAATAAGACAAATCATTGCAGCAATTGCAAATACTTTACTGGAGTTTCAAAAGCCATATTTAATTTCAACCTAAATTTTGACATGCCTTAACCCACCTTGATTTTAATTCTTTTAACCGAAATTGAAATTAATAATGATCAAATTTTCTATTTTTAAGTTCATCGTACAAGGGAATTTTAATAATATTCAACTTAGTATCAGGCTAGGTTAATAAGAATTAGTCAGACTTGAAACCCGAACCCTAAGAGTTACCTTAAACATTCTCTTTCGGTACGCTATAGAAAATCTTACATCAGCGTTTTTTGGGAACTTCGCTCTCGCAAACGTATGTTGAATTCCTGACTTATAGTTAGAAAATACATAGTGTAAAAGGAATATTTTACTTGAAAAAAATACTTTTGGATAATAAAGCAACTAACAGAAGCAACGCGCGGAGGTGGGATTTGTCTAACACGTTGGATCATAAATTGCGTCCCCCTGGTCGAGGTGGGTTTGTTAGCTATCAAGTGATGTTCATAGTCATCGCCTGTCAAGCGAGGTACTTATGACCTGCACCTGCTCATATGTTTTTAAATTTACTTTTTGTTTCTAAAGAAGTAGCATTTTACTAATGACATTGCCTAATTTTGCTAACTTCATTGATGAAGTATGTAGAACTTAAAAATAATAGGATTTCTATAAAATTTTGGTGACATCTGAACCTAGCAAATTAGTTTTATCCTTGCCGGATGTACGGGTTCTTCGTTGGCCGGAAATCAAGGAACTTCAATCATTAAAACTCGAGTCAGGATACTATAGTAAAATATGCTACAGTAGATTAATTAAAAGTTTACTTTGACGTTTGTAACTTTATACGCGTTTTAACACTTAACTATAGAATTGAGCATTTTCTTCGAGATTGAGTGGGCATAATTATTTCATGGTATGTACAGAAACGTATCCATGGTTTCAAAATACGTTAGAAACCAGTTCGAAAAATGAAAGCTCTACACGAAAATCAATTTTGAGGACATAAAATGATGTGAGATATTATAAACCTTTGCTTATCTTGAGTTTGAACACTATCATTTGTTCATATTAATTGTGGAGAAGTAGAGTGACAAGGAGTAGGATGATATGATACGTGACAGGGTCGTACGTAACAAGGTATGCGTATGACTGTCACAGTTGATGAAGAACTGAGTAATATGGAAGAGTAATTTTAACTAGTTTGTCCTTTCTCAAATCCAGAAATATAATGATTCAAGAATGACTGTGGCGACAATGTAGTTGAATGAAATGTAGCCAGAGATCCTGCAGTAAAATGTTAACTAGGGAACACCAATCCTGAGACACAATCCAAGGTGTCAATGACACTGAAGATAAATTTTTGACTATTTAGTGGTCTACATTTTAATCAAGCGGCATTTTACAACTGTAAAACTACTATTATTTTACATGCAATGCGTATAATAAAATTTGAAACAAACATACCATCCAAAACATTAAGATACTAACTTTGCTTCTTTGTTTGAATCGTGATATGCCCTCCTACTTTTTTTCATATTGTGCCAATTCATTTTTTATGCGCAAAGAAAGCGCATGCAGTCGAAAAAAGTATTTTCGAGTACCTCAGTGAAAATATCAGTCACCCGTGCAGTAGGAAAACAAATTATTACAGAAGAAAGTGTAAATGTGAAAACGTCTGCCCCTTTTTAATAATATTCGAAAATACTGGTTGAACAAAAGTGATAGAGTGATCTCGAAAAATCATCTCACGTTAAAGTTAGAACAAATCCAAACATGTCCGCTGCAAAACTGACAATGATTAACCTTGTCACAACAAGAAGAAAAAAAAGTTGTATACACAAGAAAGGAAAGTTGTGTCCTACCCTACATTTCCACAACTTCTTTAAATTACTGATAAACTGACCGTCTCAGGATAAATACAAACGCTACCTCCTCTCCCTTCCGCCCGACCCGTACTTTCCCTCCTCCTCCTCTCCAAAGCATTTACCTCAATCCTCCTCTAAAGACCATTCTCTCTCTTTTTCTCTGCATCTGTCATTCTCTTTCCTTCTCTCGCTTTCTCTACCTCACCCTCTCTTTTCTTGTTTCTATTGAGTTCAATGAATGACGTTTCCAAAGTCACGATTTTTAAATGCTAGCCGATTATATCACGCATTAAGCGGATCAGATACGGATGGTTCAATCAAAAATAGGATCTGTTAAATTCCCTCTCTACTTTTGAAAGTGACGTAACATCGAAACAAAACAAAATGCATTCGTATATGACTTGCGCAGCAGCTAAGAAGGCGGCTGTATCTGCATTTATAGTGTCTCCCGAGGCCCCTCCTACTAAGAAAGACGTCTGCAGCAACCGTAGTACTACGGCAACAAACAAAACAAGCGAAGACTAAACACAAATAACGGCCCCTCCACCGCCACCGTCTCAAGATTTTAGCACGTGCTCAAAAACAGCTGCAATCACACCAGCTTCATGTGCAACCACACAATTTTCAACACGTAAATAGTCTTCAAAAAAATTATTTCTGACGCAGATTTCGGTTGTAAGCGCAGTATTTCGGAAACGAACAGAAACATAAGTGGCACATGTAGAACACGGTCAGACCCCACCGAAACCATTAACATCCTCAGTAATAAACAAACACGAAAATAGGACAGCAGCTCGACGCGCCGAAAAGGAAAAGTCGCACAATCCTCACAGCAGAGTGAAAAAAACATTGCCAGAACGTGTAACAAAACAGACGACAGAAGATTCAAATGAAGAACTAAATGCTATCTACAGTCATTTAAGTAACTCAGCCCACACCACACCTGCATCATCAGCCACACCAGCTTTGAACAAGCCAGCGGAAACAACGATCAACGTGGCTGATTGTCTATCGACAGCAGGTGTACTAAAGTCAACAGTAACATCGCACGTGCTGGACGCGAAAGTAAAATATTTCTTAGCACATGTTAATGCAAAATAAAACAGATAGCATCTCACTGTAACATGTTATGTAATAATTCTAGCATTAACCCTCTGTCCCAGCAAAATAACTTAAGCAAATAACATCTCAAATTATGTTTAACACGTTTGTTGCGATGCGACCCACCGGTGGGTCACTTAGGTTAGGTTCTGTAATTTTTTCAGATCCTTCTAGTGACTATGCGTACAAAGTGAAGTTTTACACCAATCAGGCAATCGCAACAAACGTGTTAAAAAACAATATTTTTACTTTTGTCCAAATGCATGACTCAAATGCAATAAAATTATCAGTGTACGCTAATGTACACTGATAATTTTATAATGTCTTGCAGTAGAGTTCCTGTCAACAGGACACCTGACAACCGGACTAACATGAATATCGGACACCTGACAACCAGACTAACATGGCAACCGAACTTGCAATGAATACTATTAGCATTGTTTACCATAATTTCATTGAAATCGTTTCCAATTTTTCTTATTTTCAAAATTTGCTACGTAATTTTATTTCATAAAGCCCATGACGTGTGAAGCTGGTGAATCCGTTTCTGGAGCAAAGAGAAAAACAAAATGTTTAACGTTAAATGTAAAACGTAAGATTATACATAAAATGAATGATGCAAGCGCAAGTGATTTAACCCTTTAGCGACGAAAAGGACCATACGGTCCTCTTTTACGATCTTTGGGAGAATTTTTCTAATAATTAAACAGTGAGCAATATGAGGTTGCTACTAGGTTTGAACGCGGCGGCATGTTACAGCGTCGTTCTTTTGGCTGCCTGGCTCTCAGCGTGCTTCATTGCGTCAGTGTACAGACGGTCTTTGTGAGCTTAAATGTAGAAACTAGAAAAAAAATTGGTCGCTAAAGGGTTAATAGAAATGTATAACATTGGAAGATCAACTTTATATGATGTACTTAGTTCAAAAAATACTATTTCTCAACGAGCTCAGTTACAAAACAGCAAAAAAAGCCGCGATAAAAAGTTTTTCCGCCCGCCCTCGTCTGTGATCTTGGACGAAAATCTCCACGAGTGACTAGTTGCAAAGTGCTCCGAAGGCATGACAGTCTCTGGGCTCATGATTATGGCTAAAGCTAAAGAACTAAATGAAGATTTAAAAGTAAACGTAAATTTAGTGTTGGTTGGCTACGATCTTTCAAAGAGCGTTACGGAATAAGGGAGCTAAACATCACAGGAGAAAGGAAATCTGCTAACCCTGAAGCTGCTGCTCAATTTCGAGCGTCTTTACAACCAATTCTATCGGAACATGGACTTACAGCGGATGAAGTGTACAATGCTGATGAGACAGGGATCAACTGGAAGTGCTTACCAACTAAAAATGTAGCACATTGTGGCGAAAAACAAGCTACAAGCTTCCAGCATAGCAAGGAGCGTTTAACTGTCCTTGTGTGTGGAAACGCATCGAGCCAACACAAATTAAAACTTTTAATGATAGCAAAATCTGCTCGTCCTCGGGCATTTAGAAATGTAATCTACCTACCGGTAATTTACAGAAATCAGAAAAATGCATGGATGAGCAAAGACACCTTCAATGATTGGTTCTTTAACACGTTGACTCCGATTGCCTGATTGATGTAAAACTTCACTTTGTACGCGGAGTCACCAGAAGGATCTGAAAAAATTACAGAACCTAACCTACGTGGTACACATACGTACCACTTCGGAGTCAACGTGTCAAGAGTTTTGTTCCGTCACTATGCGAAAACTTCGAAAAATGTCGAAAATCAAAAAACACGAAATGTTTGTCCCTTCTTGATAATTGTGCAAGTCATCCACCTGAGAGTGTTTTAGTTTCAGACTGTGAGAACATTTATACGTGTTATTTCCCACCAAACGTTACTTCATTTATACAGCCAATGGATCAAGGAGTCATAATAAATCTCAAATGCCATTACAAGAGCAATTTCATGTTGCAGATGCATAAAAATGTCAAGCCAGTAGAATTTTAACGAACCTTTACTATCAAAGATGCAGTTTATTTGCTTCAAGAAGCTTGGGATGCTGTAAAAGTCACAACTGTTTGTGGAGCATGACATCGTTTATGGCCTCAGCAAGATGCCGAAAATGAAGTTGAAATGAATGAAATTTCTCAGACTTCAAATTCCGTGGTAATAGAGCTAGGAATTCTTTCGCTGGAAGAAATGTGCAGACTTGATTTAGGTGATGATCCTTTACATAACCTAGTTGATTATGATTTACAAAGCTGGATTGAAGCAGATCCAAATGACAACCAACCGGATTTCGCAGATCATCAAACCGAAGCGAATCTTCGTAATGATGAAGATAATTCATGCTGTCCCAGCACCGAAGAAGACGAACATGCTGAAGAAATTACCTGGTAATCTGTTGAGAAGGCCGTTGAACATGTGATCCAATTCATGGAGAGGAAACCTATTTTTGAAAGTGTAGATTCTATGCCAGCACGACGGCTACAACAATGTCTTGCAACCAAAAAGTTAGAAAAAATAAAACGGGAAGAAATGAGGAAGAAAATAAAGGGGGTAATGAACGATAATACAGATGAATAATAACAAATAACGGGACATTATTTGCAATAAATTGAAGCTCAAATTTGTTACAATCGTAGAAACATTAATTTAACACGTTGACTCCGAAGTAGTACGCATGTGGGCCACTTAGGTTAGGTTCTGTAATTTATTTAGATCCTTCTAGTGACTATGCGTGCAAAGTGAAGATTTACACCGGCCAGGCAATCGGATGCAACGTGTTAACACGTTGCCTGCGATTACCTAGCCGGTGCAAATCTTTACTTTGTACACACAGTCACTAGAAAGCTTTGAAAAAATTACAGAACCTAACCTGAGTGACCCACCGGTGGGTCGTATCGCACTCAACGTGTTAAGGCGCATGACTTGACAACCGGTATAACTTGGCTTCCGGACATGTAAGAGTCCGGTTGTCAGGAACTCTACTGTATATTATAAGCCTAATATTAAGGTACAGTTTGAGCAAAGCAGCTGCCATGCAAATAACGCTCTTGATCATATTAACAAATCTGATACATTTATAAATGCTCAAGTACCTGAAAACAGGAAAATAAGACCTCCCAGAAAACAGGCCAATCTGATGTATATAAAAGCGTTGCTTTTGAAGAATTTCTACATCCTCTACGTTATCCATGTAGTAAATAGCAACGTGGTCCTAACAGCTGCACAACTAGCAAAAACCTTACAACAACGTATACCTGCTCATCCAACCTTGATTGCCACTGCTCTGTCCAATATTCAGTTAATAATTAAGCAGCTATTCGAACTAAATTTAATATAAATTTAGATGATCTTATGCAGGTGACTTCCACCCCTGTTCCCAGTCAAATTTCAACGCATGACAATGTTAATCAGAGCATTAGTTTTAGCGGATTCCTGCATCCTTTGCAAATAAAGAGCTAACATGTTATCCACACATTAAATAACGACCTGGCCCTAGCGGAAGCACAATTGAAAAAATCTTCGAAAAACGTGTACCACCTCATCTGACCTCAGTTTCCATTACGCTGTTCGACATTACGTTTATAACTGAACAGCTATTCGAATTAAATTTTCAGATCAGCTTCTACGACCTCAAACCTAAACTCCCTCCACTATTCCCTCTAATCCAAATTATCGGAAATATTTTACCACTTTACTTTCAGGAGACAATATTTTCTCCACAGTTAAAAAAAGTGATATCGACAACACTGGCCAAATCCAAACCATCTAATCTGGTTAGTGTCATGACCTGCAAACCAGAAATCGGATGCCCAAATTTAAAACTACATTTTCTGTTTCCGGAACCTTCACCTTTAGCAATCATGCCTGATTCAAATTAAAAAACTTATTGCGACAAAACACTCCACTGTCCGTACTTATATTGTAAATATCTGCAGTCATCAATAACTGAGTAATGCGTTAGCGCTCTGCAACGAATTAGGCCGAACGCTGATTTCACTCCGGACTTGTGATTTACTTCACGCTCAGACAGTCAAGAACCACCAAATGTGGCCTTACATTCGCCAAGAAATTCAACAATTTCTCGTCTAAATTGCTATGGAATAAACGCTGCAACTCCCCACGCCGTATCACGCACATTCTGGAAGAATCCAAAACCAAAACATTAATTTTGAACAATAGCACGATGAATTCGTACCAATGAATACAACTTACATTCACGACACATGTTTAAAAATGGTAATTAAGCATAAACACGTAAATGGCTGAAATGCGCTGAACCTTCCCAAACTAAGGATGCATTCAAAGGAAATGATGTCAATCCATCGAATCAGCGCTTTCAACACCCTCATTGACCGTGCACAAACTCAACTGCTACCAACTTTAACATCCAAACAATTGATAAATTTGCTTTACTCTCTAACGATACGAGCACTAACTGCGCAATACCCTATTCATCCATAAGTTATCGATATCCGAACAAACACGAAAGGACAGACAAAATGAGATGAAAGTCGCCATCTCTTCAAAAATTGAACCATACTACAATAAAGAGTTCGTATCATGATAATATGTACAAGCATAATCGTAAAAATCAGAATGGTATAAAAATTCAGAACCCAGTCAAACCGCCACAGGGTAAAATTCCAAATTACATCACAGAAACATTATCAAATCCCACATATGCTCATGTGAGAAGTTCCATGGACGATGTAACAAAATTCTTAAATGTTAAATTATCTCACACTGTAGCTGACTGACACTGTTTCCTCCACGCAGTGGTACTTCCGCTTGACGGAATACACTACGTAAAACAAACCTATAAATCTTTAAAGGAAGCCATCAAAATAGATAGCAGGACAAACAAAAATCAGGACACAAATTTCATAGACGAGGTTAGTCGTCATCTTGACCTGCTTGTACACAAATACCTAAATGAAAGAATATTCGATCATGTAGCTAACTACCTTATCCCTCAAATTACTTCAAATGCGCTAGGAAAACAGATTCACATCTACAATGAAAGGGAAAGCAGCATATGGAAGACAATAGTTCAACACACAATATTATGGCAAACAAATAGAATCTAAAAAACAGCACTATAGTGCTCTCATTAATATAAGAAATGAAGACAAAAATAAACCCTCCTCGTCCAGATGACTAGACAATAATGCCAAGTTAAACATCAACACCCTTGGCTGACACCACAAGCATCAAACAGCACCTCAACGAGACCACACATTTTAATGTGAAATGCTCCGTATGATATGGCGAACACACTACCTCAAATAAAACCGTAATATGAATTACATAAAAATAAGCATATCAACACGCGTAGCCTCCAAAATGGACAACATAAAAGTAATGATAATAACTGAAGACATTGAAATTTTATGCGTACCTGACATGGTTTGCTCCATGAATACAAAGCTCACATTTTAATATCCCACCCTCCTCATTGTACCGCTACGATGGCAAAAAAACAATAAAGGTAGCTGATCATACATTTACATCAAAAATATTTACACAACATTAAAAATTTTGATAAAATAAATGTGCGATGGTATAGAAATGGTGAGGCTTAACATACAGGTGAAGAAGCACCAATCCCTCATTATTAGTACCGTTTACCGACCAGAATTTGCATCCTTACAATTAACTTTAGAGTTTATTCAAAAAACGCTTAGAACAATTTCAAAAACAAAAAATTCTTCTACGCTTTCGGCGATTACAACGTAGACCTGACTAATAAACGTGATCAGCTAACCAAAATTCTGTACAAAATGATTATATCACAAATGGTTCAAGAACCAACATGCAATACTAAAACTTCCAAAACTCCTCTAGATATGGTAATTACTAATATCCCTCAAGCATGAATCTGCATTGAAATATCAACTTCACTCTTCGACCATCACGCTGTAGAATGTTTAATTAACGCAGCAAACGAGAAACCAAAATCCCACTTGATTACCTACCGTATGAAGACCCTAAACACACCAAAACTATTCCAGGAAAAACTATGGGACAGGAGGAATGAATTTTGAAGCATGGAAATAACTGATGATGTAGACATTTAAAGCTCAATTTTCAATGAGAATTCCTTAAGAAACATGAACGAATGCGCACCATATACTACAAGAAGAGCTAAACCAAAGCGTATCGACTGGAGAACAGATGAAATAAAACAGTGAGCAGGGTGAAAAAAACTTACACACGCGACTATAAACGTAACAAACCAAACAACTCTGTACGAGACCGTTATAAACGTCATGAAATGGCCCTCTGAAAAAAAACAACGAAACAAAAAATAGTTTCCTGGGTTTGTTTTGGATTTTATTGCTGTTAGTAGTTCTTTTTGGAAATGTTTTTTTTTGTTTCATTGTTTTTTTCAGAGGGCCATTTCATGACGTTTATAACGGTCTCCTAGAGAGTTGTTTGGTTTGTTGCGTTTATAGTCGCGTGGGTAAGTTTTTTCACTCTGCTCAACTGTTTTATATCATCTGTTATCCAGTCGATACGCTTTGGTTAAGCTCTTCTTGTAGTATATGGTGCGCATTCGTTCAAGGTTCTTAAGAAATTTTCATTGAAAATTGAGCTTTAAATGTCTATATCATCAGTTATTGCCATGCTTCGAAATTCATTCCTCCTGTCCCATAGTTTTTCCTGGAATAGTTCTGGTCCCCCCTCGTCTCCAACGACCATGGTGGCAGCTACAGCTATTGCGGCATCAAAGGAAAAGACTTCCCTGACAAGAGGGCCATGGGATACCCTCTTGACAGGAAGGTTGTTGACAGCAGGCTCTTCAAGCAGCCCAACATTAAATGGGTTACTGTGAAGGTCTTCCACCATGATGACAACCATTAAGTTTCTGTATACTGAACAGCCGTTTATGATCTCACAAAAACTAATTTTCACTAGTAGTAAGAATTTTACGGATATATGACACAGGTATGATTTTGTATCTATTTTCAGCTGAAGATGGATTAGAATTCATTGCTACTAAATGCAAAACAAATGTCCAAGAAATTAAGAGCAGCCATTAAACATTTCATTTTCCTTATTGTTTTGTTATTTTAAGTAGGTGGTAAAAGAACAGTCCGGTTTATAGTAAAATAGAAAATAATATATAAGAAGTTTACTCCACCTGCTAAAAACAAGCACGAGTAGTATGCTCATAATGAGTGAAACTTGTTCCATCGGCTTTGAAGACTTAAAAATTGATGTAATAAATAAGTATAAGGAAACATTGCCTGCGAGTCCGCTGGCAAATGAAAGAAAAAGAATACAAAGAATAATTTTATTAGAATAACAACAACAACTGCCACAAGATACAATCCACGAAGAATGAAGATGATTATACACGCGCCAGTCACAAGACAGATTATATATGTGCGGAGCGAGTGCACGAAATAATTACTTAGAATAACTATGTGTGAAAAAGACAGTGATAAAGAACGAAGTATACGATTAGATGACAAGAAAATTATAATGCAACTACTTAAAAATAATGAAACCCAACTTCAAAGAAAAGCAAGACTTTAGAATTAGCGACACTGATAATTAGTCATAGTAAAAACACAATGTCCATACTAACATGCAACATATGTATGTACATTTGTATGTGTATTAACAGAATTCGTTAAAAACACATATTCTTTCACGTGCAGGTATATCAGTTGTTTTTAGTATCCATTAGGTTCTATCAGTTCCTAAACATTTTTGTATTTCCATTTCACTGTTTGAGTGTGCCAGAACTATTTGAAATTGCTGAAAAAATGGCATTGGAATTTTTATTTTCTGTTGCAGTTAATGTGTTTTGTGGTTTTTAAATGTATTTTGACCAAACATTTTGTTTCGTTCACTACATTTAAAGCACAAAGTTTCGCTAAATATTGCGGTGGATCAAAATTTGTGACTCAGTTGTATGCAATATAATATATATATATATATATATATATATATATATATATATATATATATATATATATATATATATATATATATATATATATATATATATAATTTGGTTACATGTATTCCTGGCTTTGATTGTGTCAGGCTCATAAGGTCGTTTGTAACAATCTCCTCAAAACAAGGACCTTTCCAAGACCATATTTACTCATATTGACCGTCAATTCGCCAAAATTTAGAGAGCGGCTGATCTAATGGGCTACATCAAAGGATAGAAGCCTATTGAGCTTTTAGATTCATTCTTTTGTAGTACAGGTTCGAGCATTCATCTAGACACGAAGTCAATTTTTTACGTTTTTCTGCAACATATCGAGTTGCTGACCTAAGAACCCTGGAATGAGCACCAAGATCAAAAATATAGAACGCAATAATAGTTCATGTATTTCTTCAGTTCAATGATAAGAAACGAACAGCTTCCAGTTGGTAAAAAAATATAATTACGAATTCAGCATATAGTGTAATAAAAGTCTTATCTATTTTACTTTCACAAGGAAAATTTTTCTTACAAACGAGACTGTTCAACGACGACACAACGTTACTTAGCTGTGTTAAATAAAAAAAACCGGTGTTTTCTTGTTGCTTCTTTATAGTCTGACATCAGACGGCATTAATTTAATGATTCATGTAGGTAAATTGTTCATAACATTAAAAATCAGCCTATATTGTTCATGCTGATATTTTAAAAGTTGGCCTTAACATTTTATTCTGTCTGTTGTTAAAGCGCATTTAAGAAACTGCACATCTATACAAACCCCAAATGTAGCTGACAAGACGATGGTACATTTCAGGTTTTGTCAGGTTTCAAGGAAACAAATGTTTTTGGAACTCAACGTCCTCTAGGAAGCTAACGTTTAGCCGAAAAATTGTCTCACTTCATGAGACTTAAGAGAACCCAAACCTTGGGCAGAGAGCTACTTAAAGATTCCTTGCTGCAAGCGTAGGCGTGAACGAAACATCCAAACAACAAATGGTTCATTTTCTCTCACTTTAAACAAAAAATTATCAACCCCGCATCATTTACTAATTCCATATTAGAATTGAAAATTCTACATTTCTGAAATCAAGCGAAAAAACAATCAGTGAGATAGTTAATCGATATTTCGGCAAATATACAAAATATATATATACAAAAACTATTACTGAGAAACTTCAAGACATCTCAAGCTATGAACTTTTTTCCCGTTAAAATTGCCGCAACTTGGAACCAGCTGCCAGAAAACATAGTTTCTGCTGGCACTGTGAACACATTCAAAAATAGTCTCGATAAATTTTGGATTACGAACCCCCCCAGTACTACATCCTACTAACTATGTCCCTAACTCCTTAAGGTTAATGTATGATTGAGATAAAAACTCGTGACATAAACGCCTGTGCATGAGTGATATGTGTGCACACGACTAAATTGACTTACGTGGTTAAGGTGTACGTGCATGACTGATGGATTTACTTTAGACGGCATGGGACTTCGGTATTCAACCTCGAATGGGCCAAACGGCTCGTTCCTATTGCCTTATTCTATTCTATTCTATTCTTGTGCCTCTAGGTTAAATCTAACTTGTGCCTGTGGGTTAAACCTAACTTGTACCTGTGGGTTAAACCTAACTTGTGCCTGTGGGTTAAACCTAACTTGTGCCT
>VCRD01009672.1:4126-14138 GCA_006783055.1 Trinorchestia longiramus
AGCGTCGCACCAGCTGTAGCACAGCGTCGCACCAGCTGTAGCACAGCGTCGCACCAGCTGTAGCACAGTGTAGCACCAGTTAGGAAAATCACTCTAACACTTCACAAATTTCATGGTTGCAATAATTGCTGGCATTTGGAAAACGATATAAAGGTTGAATGTACAGGACGATTGTAACTCCTCTAAAACCACTACGTCTCAAATAAATCTCTTCCAGTTTTCTTCAAACTTCACTCAAGAAGAATGAAACAATTTGGGGATCTAAATTTCCATAAAACTGTGGTCTTAGGAGAGTGGAAGCGAACAGTGAAACGATTGCACTGCCGTCAGTATTTTTCTGTTTTGGCTAAGTTCGTTTTTGAATTTCGTGTTAGTAAGACAGCAGTGGGTTGTAATACCATGACGTATTAAACGTACGTCGACCTGCCCTGGAAAATTTCTACCTCACATACGTGTTTCACGAAGTGTCAAGCCTACTAGCAATTGGCTTTTGAGCTTGAGCAGTAAGTCAGGCATTCATAATAAAGTTGTGATTAAATGCCAGTGACTGTTGAAGAAAACTAAAAGTTGTGCCGCTTTATCTGTAAAATTTAAGAGAAAGTGTGCGTTACATGGTCAAGGAACCCATTATTTAAAATCTCAATGGAATAAAAACCAGTAATAGATTAAAATCCAGCAATTGATAAAAATTCAGCGATTGATTAAAGTTCAATAGTTTATTAAAATTGTGCAATTGATTAAAACCCTGCAATTGATTAAAAATTTACTATAGCTTCGTTTAGAGCAGATTTTATCATTTCGTCTGTGTCTAGGTAATTACAAGGTGTGGCAGCATAACTTCCTTATTTCAAAGCTCTTTGCTTTAAAAATAAGGAGCTTATGTTGCCGCACCCTGTATGAACTTGTTTCATTTATTTTTCTTCAGCAACTCTTCGTTCTTCTGCTGGCTAGTGTTCACTAGCACCATTAGTTGCAATTACTGTATGATTCAACCACGATTTGCGGGAATAAGTATCCTACGTATTTTTTTTATACATAAACCTATTCCATTGTAGAAAAATATGAAATATTTTATTTTTTCACCCTGTCATAAGTTATATAGCTAGTTTTCCGTTAAGGCGACCGTGACAATACTAGAGTAACTATTGGTTTGTTTTGGCTTCTGTGGTGTTGGAGTGAGGATGATTCCCTAGAGCAGGTCTATTTTTTCCTCTTTCATATTGTGTGTTCATCTGTGTTCTGTTCTTCCATTTCTGATCTTCTATTTTTTGTCTAACTAAGCTTTTTTTGAGGACGTCTGAATTTGAATTTTCAGTTCGGCACAGAGATCACACTTGCACGCTCGAGTTACCAAGCTTCATAACAGTGAAGTTCTGAATGCTCTGCTGTCTTCAACAAATAGAGAAAAGTTATCTTATCGAGCTAATCTTGAAAGTTTAGGTGTTGAGCTATAAAAACTTGACTCAGTGATTAGTGCAGCCTTGTGGTCAAAAACTTCTGATGAAATAACACTGAATTCTGAATGGGAGACTAGCGATGCTTACTACTTAAAGATCATTACTAGCATTAAGCTTTTACAGAGCGCTACTCCTACGCAATAATTGTCAGTCGATGACAGCATCGTAGCTGCCCCACAGCCGTGTCTTAACCCTTTAGCGACCAATTTGTTTTTCTAGTTTCTACATTTAAGCTCACAAAGACCGTCTGTACACTGATGCAATGAAGCACGCTGAGAGCCAGGCAGCCAAAAGAACGACGCTGTAACATGCCGCCGCGTTCAAACCTAGTAGCAACCTCATATTGCTCACTGTTTAATTATTAGAACAATTCTCCCAAAGACCGTGAAAGGCGACCGAATAGTCCACTTGGTCGCTAAAGGGTTAATAAATTAAAACTACAGGAAGTTTCGTTGCCGAGTTTCACTAATTTCATTGAAAATTTTGAGCGCATCGTTACAAAATATGAACTCTGGGATTATGAGAAATGTATATATTTAAAGCGTCAGTTGACGCATGGATCTCTTATTCTTATAAATTCCCTTGCAGATGCCAACCAATCTTACAATGTGGTAAATAGCTTGCTTAATAAAGCTTTTGCAGACACTGTTGCTCAAAAGTTTGGCTACAATGAACGCTTGTTAGCAATGCAGATAGCAGACGACGATCCTTACTCTTTCCTGAGTGACATGAGACTCATCCAAGACCTTTATTCTTCATTGAGTATTGATGCACTAACTGTGCTCCAGTGCTTCATTTTGAATGGGTTAAATAGTGACCTACAGAGCCAGTTGATTGACAATCCATACGCACACATCATACTATATATATAGTAGGTGAAGTCCATTAGAAATCATTCCCTTTAGTTCTATATTCTAAATGTTTGGTCCAAATTACGGGAAAATTACGGTAAAAAAACACGGTAAGTAGTAATTTACGTAATATTTTGATCAGTCTGAAAATAATTTGGTCGTTAGAGTTAATATCTGCAATACAAAGAAACCTAACCTTGATGAGATCAATCACGTCTTTGAGACTCTAGAGCGCTCTGCAATAAAAGATTTCAACCAATACCCCCTTCACCCAGTCCAGTCATCCAGATCTCTCCCTTCACCCAGTCCAGTCACCCAGATCTCCCTCTTCATGTGTACAAGGGAAAGAGTTTTCAAAACACACTGACTATTAACTAATTTATTTTTAAAATGTACATACATACTGATAAAGATAGTTACTTAGTAAAGCGGATAGAGAGCGGTTAGTAACAACTAACCGCGTGGCCTCAGACATGAGAAAATGTCAGATTTTTTATTGCTAGTAGGCAGTGCAATTATTTCCCCCCTGATAGCTTCAAATTTCCCCCAAGGGGAAATTTCTCCCAGTTTGGGACTCACTGCTCAAGAGAGCAACGTCAAGCGTAAGACAGAATATTCTAGATAAAAAAACTATATGGATTTTCAGTGCAAAATTTTGCTTTAGGTTTAGGTCTGAAACTAGGAAGTCCAGAGTTGTAACCGAAATATCAGGATTGCAGCTTGTGTAGCGGCGGTAGAGTCCAGAATATTTTCGCGTGCTACGAATGATTGCCATGTTTTTAAAACCAATAAAGCTAAAATTGAAGAATTGACGACTTTTTGAGTATTCACCAGTTGTAGATACGCTAGTCATAGTAAAGCGGAATATTTATTTGAATTTCATCGTAACTGCTTTGTATAAATTTCTTATGTCACACTAACGCCGTTCAGAAAGTGTCTTGTTCGACCACCAAAAACAAAGTAAAACGTAAAAATGACTTAAAATTAAGTTCTGGCGTAGTCTGGGCTGAAGCTAACACTATAAACAAATGTTAGTTGTGATTCAATTTTACCCACGTTTTCTTGTAAGATAAGAAAATGCTCTGTACGAGCTATGAAGGACTTTCGCTGTCAACAGCATTTTATTGTTGAAGTCCTTGTCGACGAGTTAAAACTGGCTATAGTACGCAGTAATTACCCAGTGACTGTTGATGGTTTCAACGAATGAAAAAAATACGTCACTAAAATTGCATTTGTTTGCGGCAGCATCCATGTTCATGTCATTTGTGTTTCCGAAATTAAAATTTCTATTTAGCTGTCTAGGTTGTTGTCGTTCCCAAGCTCTTGTCAGCTCAGGCAGCCAGCATCGCGCAAGAAGTACTCCACCGTCACGAGGTCCTCCCAAGTTGTGTTATGGTGTGTGTGTGTTGTGTAATGGTGTGTTGTGTTATGGTGTGTTGTGTCATGGTGTGTATCTTGCGTTATGGTGTGTGTTGTGTTGCTGTCTCTGCATGGCCAGATCCAGGCAGTGCAGCAACACGTGCTCGGTGTCATGTCGGGAATGCCGACAAAGGGGACATATGTTCGGGGTTGCGGGGTCCAGTCTGTGTTTGTATGACTGTAGGGATGGGTGGTGTCCGCATCTAAGTCTGGAAAGGCAGACTCTATCTGTTCTGTTTAGTGTTTTTTCTGTCAGGTTAATTGAAGAAGAGGGTCTCCTAGAATGGTGTTTGGTTCCAGCTGTTGGAGTGCTCTGTGTCTTAATGTAGAGTGTATGTGTTTTAGGATATTATGATTTCCTTCCCGTCCCGCGTTCACAGTTGATGCGAGGGAGGAGGAGAGAGTGAAGGAGGTCTGTGTAATATCTGTGTGGCGTCATTGCGATTGCTCTGTGTAGGAGCGTGATACAACATGTAATGACAGGGTCTGTATGGGTTGTTGACGGCAAAGGCTAGAAATTGTGTTCCTCTTATGTCTAGGTGTTGTTGAATGGTGAGTACTTGTCTTTCTGCATGCACGTGCGCTGTGTGTGAGGTTCTTGTGCAGCCTGTGATAATCTTTAGAGCTTTGCTTTGGATTATATGAAGTTTGTTTAATTTTGTTTTGGATGCTCTGGCACCCAAGCCAGGCTAGCGTAGGAAATGACTGATCTTATGTAGTTTGTAGATCAGTGATAAGGTTTCTTTGTCTTGTAAGAAGTTGGTGCCTGTTAGTGTGCGGAGTGTGTTAAGTTTTTTGTTTAATTTTTCTGATATTTTGTCTGTATCTTAGCTGAAGGATCTGGAGGTGTTGGAGGTGACACCTACAATTTTTGTAGTATGTGTGTGTGTGTGGTATTGTAGTGTTGTGTAAAGCGACGGTGGGTCTGTGTTGGTGTTCTGCACTGTGGCTTGTCAATTGTGTGGCGGTAGATTTGGGAGGGGCTATTTTTAGTCTGTTAGTCTTTATCTATTTGGTGACTGTGTCCATGTAATCTTGTACTTGAGTGGAGCATGTGTTTACATTACTGTGTGTGGATGTGATCGTGATGTCGTCTGCGTATGATGCTATGTGTACGTTTTCTAGAGACTGTGGTATGTCATGCATGTAAAGATTGAACAAGGTGGGTGAGAGTACGGAGCCTTGCGGTATTCCATTGGGAATGTTTAATGTTTTCGAGGACTTGCCACTGTAGTGCACGTATGCTTGTCTACCTGATAGGTAATTGGCAAGCTATCTTTTGGTGTTATGTAGCTCGGTGTTATATATGTTTTTAATCAGGGGGTATCTGGGGATAGCGTCGAAAGCTTTGCTAATATCAATGATGAGCAAAAGTGTTCGTTTTGCTGGTCTGCGTGAATTGATATTGTATTGCATGTTTTGTGCAATGTTAGTGAGTAGTCTGGTTGTGGAATGATGTGGTCTGTATCCGTGTTGTGTAGGTGACTGGTATGTGTGGTGTTGCCACATTTAGGACGAGCCTCTCTACAACTTTAGAAGGTGTGCAGAGCAGGGTGATTGGTCTGTATGAGGCTTTATCCGTGGAGGATTTGTTTGGTTTGAGGAGAGTTATAATTTTTCCAACTTTCCAGAGTGTAGGGAGTATGCGGAAGCTGTATGAATAGTTTACAATATTTGATGAAGTTTTAATCCCTTGTTATCCTAGGCGCTTGAGGTGGTGGTTTGAGATGTCGTCAGCGCCTGCGGCTGCAGAGGTTTTGAGTTTGCGTATGATGTTTGAAACTTTTTGTGTGTTTGTGTGTGTAGTGTTGTTGTCTAGGGCATACTTGCGCTTGAGTCTGTGGGTGTGCCTGTCAGCAATTGCGGTGTGTACCTTGCTAATACTAGCATAGTGGTGTATGAGTGTGTCCGCTTGTTTCCGTCCTGAAGGTATGTTAACGTCAGTGGTGATTGCCGCATGTGTTTGGGAGGCGTTTGGGTTGGAATTTGTTATGTTTCTATTGATTTTGTAGAGTTTGCTAGAATTTGTCCTGTGGTCAAGTGATTCAACGAAATTTTTCCGGTTCTCCGTTTGCGTTTTATTAATTTTTCCGGTGATTTGTTCGTTCAGATCCTGGATGTTTCATGTGGTTTGGTAAGTGTAAGGAGTGGGTGTATATATCTGAGATTGCTACGTTCTCTGATTAGTCTATGTACTTCATGTGTGAAGTTTGGTTTGTGGTGTTTTCTGTTTTCTTTTGGAATGTGTTTTTTGTTAGCTTTGTGATGATGGCGTTAAATTCTGCTACTGTCTAATTTATATCGTTTATGGGGCGGATGTTGAGTGCTACGAAAAGTCGTTCTGTTTGTTCTGTAAACCTTTTCCAGTTAGTTTTTTTGTAGTTGATGCATGTTTGTCTGGATGGGTGGTGAGGTCTTTGCCGGTGTGTTGTGACGATGATGGAGAGGGGGTCTGAAGACAGATCTGTTTTTGTTTTCCAAGTGGTATGGTTTGCAAGGGATGGAGAACAAAATATGATGTTGAGTGATGTGGGTCTGAAATTTGCTTGGTGTGGGATGTATGTTGGTTTGTTTGTGTTGTTTAGGATGGAAAGACTGTTGAGATGGCTTGCTAAATCTGCACCTCGAGTATAGTTTTGTTGTTGTGTGAACCGGCTGGAATGTTTCGTATTGAAGTTGTCGCAAAGAATGGTGTTTCTGTGTGTGTTCAGGGCTTGAAGGTTGGGTTTGTATCCAGCTGGTAAGGTGGGTGAGGCATCTGGTGGGATGTAAGCGTTGATGATTGTGATGTCTTTGTTTGTGCCTGTTTCTTTTTTGAAAGATTGTAGTTCGGTGTGATGGTCGATTCCACGTAGGTTGTGCGTGGTCTGCGACATGTCAATGTAGTTGATGTTGTAGTGTATGTATGTTATGAGTCCTCCCCCTTCGCTGTGTTGTCTATCTTGTCTGATGACTAAGTAGTTTGGGATGGTGGGTGTACGATGTCGATGTTGAAGTTTGGTTTCTTTGATTAGAGCTACGTGTATGTGGTGTTTGAGCATGTAATGTTTAGGCTCCATGAATTTGTTACAAATTCCGTCAATGTTGAGCTTTAGTACTTTTATTTCATTCCTCCGTTCAGAGCGTGTGAGTTGAGGTGCTTGTGGCGTAGGTGGCGTTGAAGGAAGATATGGTGTTGGAGGGGATTGAGCTATGGGTGGTGAGGGGGATTGTAATGTTGTTGGTTGTGATAAGTGAGTGAAAGAAGTTTGTATTTGTGTTGGATGTGCTGAGGGAGTTGTGTTTCCTGGGTTAATGAATGAACAAGTTAATTTAGAAGGGTTACAAGTTGGCTGACCCTAACTTGTTATTATCAGATGAAATATTGCAAATTCGATTCATTCTAGGAATGAATTATTCTAATGTACTGCTCGAGGAGAAAATTTCCTTTTGCTCAACAATGCCTTTTCTTTTTTCCAGAACTTGCGCTACAATTATGTTGCACAGTAGCTTGGAACAACTACTGAGTAATCTTTCTCATTTACCTTTGGTCTAATCTCTGAAATTTAATTTTAATAATAAGGCAGGTGCAACTCTGCATCCGTACCTTCAATCTGAAAATGAGGACAGATATTATTCTAAAAATGTAAACGCGCGCAAGTGCTTGAATCGCGTGTAGTTGTTCTTGACAACATTCGTTTTGTATAATAATTTCAAATTGATCAAATCTAATCTAACATATAGTGGTCACTCTCATAATCACTCGTCAGTCCCAACCCTCAGACCTCTCTTATCTCCGAGCAGACATTGAATATCTTTATCTTACTCGGAGTGAGCGCCTGAGGGAGTAAGCGACCGTCGAAGAACCCACAAGGAAAAACGGCAATTATAGGCAGGACGAGTTGAATACTTGTGCTTGGGCATTTAAATATTATGTTAGTTCTTGATTTTTCGTTCTTCGCCGCGCACGTCTTGACGTCGAGTACTGGCGTACTGACATCTTGCTGGGACGTGCCGAATTGGAGTGCGTGGCGAGTTGTAGCTCATGCACTTCTTGTTAGTGTGTAAGTTGTTTGAGCCCATCCTGTCCGCAAACAGGATGGCTGGTTTCTGCTTCCTTTGCTTTGCTGTTGGCTGTGAGTTGAGTTGTTCAGGTGATGAGATTTCTTGGTGGAGATGCTGACTTTGGAAGTGTTCGGTAGAGAGTGTGTGACGCAGGTAGGTAGGTCGGTACCATTAGGAAAGATTTAAGGAGAGTTTGGCACAGGGTGTGCCTAAGTATAGGGGTGAAACGGAAAGGGATACTGGGAGGGGAAGAGAAATGAGCGCTCTGCTCACATGTGTTGAGTGGTGGGAGTCTGTCCCTGAGGTTTGTTCTTGTCGGTGGTCTCTATAAGGAGTTGTGTTGTTTTTTCATTGATAATAGGGGTTGGTGGTGAAGGGGCATGGCTCTGGTTGGGACTGAGCGTTTAAGTATAGTTGGGTAGTCGTGCAATTCAGACTGTGGTTGTAGCCGATTGAGACTTACGTCTAGTTGACGTTTGTTTTGTTTTGATACCCTAGAGGGGTATTGATGCTAGGTGCAGCGGCGTGGGGTGTCATGTGTATTTGGGTGTTGGAGGGGGCCGAGTATTTTTGTTTTCGAGCTTGGGAAAGCTCTGTGTGGTATTTGTCTAGTTTCTTGTGGGAATGTGAGGTTTAGGTATAGTTATGGGTGCATGTTTTCAATGTTTGTCCATATTCTCTTTGTGTGTTCGTGTAAGAGAGTGTTGATGGGGGCTAGTTTAGTTTGGTGGTGCAATTGGGCTGATGTGTTGAAGTCGTGCCATTCTGCGTTTGTGATGAATCGTGTGGCTTTGTTTTGTACACGTTGTGGTTTTGAAATGGAGGATGGTGATAATGTGTGGAGTGGGATGACTGGGTAGATGAGGGCTGATTGTACGTAGGCTAGGTAAAGCTTCCGTTTTGTGTCCGGGTGCGTGTGTTTGAAACGGTATAGACGAGAGAGGTTGTTTTGTGCTATTGCTTTCCTCTGTGTGATGTGTATCCCTGGCTGCTGAGGTGGAGACCTAAAACTTTGCCTGATTTATCGTACAGGAGGGGGGTACCGTCTATGTGCACTTCGTGTTTCTTGTGGTGGTTAATGGCTATTAGTGTGACACAGGGCGTTGCAGCCTCGTTCTATAGGGCGGTTGGGTGGGCGCTGCTACATGAGCGGGACATCTCACTGGTCGACATCGTGCTTCCGGTCGTAACGGAAACCTAACCTCGTCGCTGGATTCACTTCCTCTGTACTGTTTGCTAATTGGTCGATGAAAGCTAAGCTCGTCGCAGTATTCTTTTGTAGTGGAGCCATACGATTCACTACAAACTGATAAAACCAATTCCGGATCGAAAAATCCTTAATTTTATAATTTTTAAACCGTGGAATTTGAAGTTATTATAAAGACTTTTACGTATGAAGGATTTACGACGGATTATTGTGTTTTCAATGAATATTTTTCATGAATATATATGAAACTTTCATTCTGTATTTTATCTACCGATAACATGGCCGTGTAAGAGAAGAAGGCTAATAACGGAAAAAATGGCATATTTTATAGTAATGCAGCGCCTTTGGTAACCAGAATACAATATTTATAATACATGTATACCCGTTCTGATTGTAGTTTAATAATTTAAAGTGAACATAACCGAGCCGACAATGAATATCGTTTTCACACTCGGAACGAAATATCTTTTTTATCTCGTCTTACTCGGAGTGAGTGGCTGAGTGGATAAGGGACCGTTGAGTAATCCAACAGGATAAATGACGCGGGGATGAGTTTCGATACATATATTAAGAAGCACCAAAGTAAAGTAATTCGGTCTCACGACAAATGTAAGTCTCATGTATTATCCCAAGCACCAGTACGCGAATATGGGCGTAATGATGGGTTTGGTATGTGATGCTACGATCCTCTGTTTCTTAGTAATGAGTTCGGTGAAGAATCTTAAGTCAAGGAGAACTTGGAGAGGCCAGTGAGGGGTTTTGGTGGAGATGTTAACTTGTGACCGGTGGAGAAATGTTAACTTCGGAAGTGGTTGGTGGTGAGTGTCCTGAAAGAAAGCATGTCAGCCTCCTTATGTGCAACAGCTGCAGTTGTGTTGTGCTTCTAAAGCGCAGCAATAGTTTACTGCGTGTCAGCGAGCGATGACGCAGAAGCTTTTCTGCTTGTAAGGGGAAGTGAGGGGAAGTGAGGGGAAGTGAGGGAGTGTCTAACTAATGATGTAAGGGAAGATTGCCGGAGTGTACGCTTGTATTGG
>VCRD01009684.1:2741-14105 GCA_006783055.1 Trinorchestia longiramus
AGAAGTCATGGGTGGGCAGGAGAAGTCATGGGTGGGCAGGAGAAGTCATGGGTGGGCAGGAGAAGTCATGGGTGGGCAGAAGGAGAGCCGGTACTGGAATATAATTTGCCAAACCAACACCGTGAAGCTCATTTGCCCCAACTGGAGTCTAGTAATATAATATTACACTCACAGAGAGAAATCATATTATGATTTCCAAGAGTCTTGCCGGGTTTATAGTTTGCATACACGTACGGGTGTTAATGTATCTCAATTTACTTAACGTAGTACAGGCAGTTTAGTTATTATTGTTACATTCGAATGTAAACTTAATGATTAACACAAATGTTTCATTTCGTTAAAAAGTTCTGCGTATTGATGAAATCATAATCATAAATTGGCTAATCAAATGGCTAAAGATTTAGGCATCAGAATAACTAATTTAGAGATGCATAAGGCGGAGAAATATCCAAAGGATATTACTTAAGCCCTAAAAGTTAATAGAATAGCTTATCGAAGAACGATGAAGCAGGTTAAAGGGACTTGTCAAGTGAAGAATTGAATTGCATAAGGTCGGCCTCGAAGTGACAAAACCTAAAACTGATCAAATCCCCTAGATGAAAGCTCAGAACAACCCAAAAAGAACACTCAAAAATCTGGCAAACAAGGGAAATATATCCTTCGGAACCATGTTTACCATTCTCTGAACTTGAATATCTCTCCCAACAAACATAGAAAAAAAGTTTTTACCTTTGAAAACTGTAAACAAGAGTCTTGTAAGAGTTTAAATCTTTCTTTCTCGTACCTGCAAAGGCACGCTGTTGAACCTCGTGTTCAGGAACGAAAAGAAATTTGATCTCAATAAAGTTTTAACGTAAAATAATTGATTTTCGTCTTGTTCTGCCAAGATTGACGCCTGGGTCGTCACTCGAAGGCAAAGAGGAGCGAAGTGATGGTTTGGGCAGTGATCACTGAAACCAGGGAGAGTCTATTCTTTTTTGTTTAAAAAACGTTCAAGATATTCAAAACAATTACTGCAAATACCTTGTTGTAAAATCATTTATTAGCACAAGACACACCTCGCTTGCTTAACTAGTAACATACTAATGACTTTTCCTAATCTACATATATAATTAACTATGTATCTCTCTCTCTCTGTATCTGTGTGTGTCCGTCCCATTACTTCCTATCTATTACTGAAGAAAAATTATTGAACTGAAATCAGAACGGGTATACATGTATTAAAAGCATTGTATTGTGGATACCAAAAGCACCGGATCACTATAAAACACGTAATTTGTTCCGTTATTAACTTTCTTCTCTTACACGGCCATGTTATCGTTAGGTAAGATACAAAAAGAAAGTTCTGTATACATTCAAAAAAAATATTTTGATTCTAATGGTACCACGTGTAAAACTGGAAAATGCGTTTTATTTCATAGATCCTTAATTTTTTCACTTTTAAACAAAAAAATTTCAACGGGTACTATCTAGGCCATGCTATCATTAGATAAGATACAGAATGGCAGTTATGTATATAATATTAAAAATATTCATTCAAAATACATACAATAATTCGTCGTAAATCTTTAATACGTTAATCTTTATAATAATTTCAAATTAGTCGAATCTAAATCATAGAATTTCCCCGCCAACAGTCTAGTTTTACGATAATGTCAATATATTTTGGAGGTCTGTCCATCTATGTTCAACACTCCACAGATATGAAAGTTTCCTATCTGATCTATCAAATAGCTGAACGGAGATTATTCAACCTAGAAGTCTTCCTTCTTGCAATTGTTCGGTAAAAAGTATTTTCTTACGTAACATTGCTCATAATAATTTTGAACGGTATTTATACGCATCCCTAGTGCAATGCCAGTCTAATCTAAATAATTACTTAATCTGTGAGCGAATGCATTCTGCTGAAGAATTTCATCCCTTCTTTCTTGAGTTAAATTCGCTCGTGCAAGTCGATGCTGTTCGGCATTGTTCTGAAGAATTTCATCCCTTCTTTCTTAAGTTAAATTACTCGTGCCACTCGATGTTGTTCAGCGTCATGCCGAAGAATTTCCTCTCTTCTTTCATGCGTTAAACTCTCTCTAGCTACTCGGTGTTGCTCTGCATTATTCCGTAAAATTGCCAAACACCGTTCAAGGGTCAAGTTAGCTCTAGCTTCTCATTGACGAGCAGCATGCTTCGTTTTGTCATTTCGCGTTGTTCGTCCGATAGCGTTCGGCGTCTTTCTTGCTGTCGAAGTCTTGCTGCTTCTCTTCTACGGTTGGACACATTTCTATCCACGATGGCCCTGTTTACCGGAATTTATTCTGAAATATCCTGTATTATCTCTTTGAAGCTTTTCAAGGAAATCACAATTCCGAAAACAATAACTCAGTTTCCAAAATCTTTGGCCTTATACTAAGTGGTAGCCAGGTTACTGGCCAAACTAATTTAAAACATTTCTTTTTGCATTATCAATTAAAAATATCAAAGCATCATGATGAATTTCAATAGAAAAAGGTCCAAAGAAAATTTCTATTTGTGAAAATAAACCGATTGTGTATTCTGGATACCATAATGCAAGTGAAAGGGAATTGAATTGCCACAGAAAAATAATGCAATAGAATGATTTCTTGTATTTCTTAAGCTTTATCTATGTTGCTATCAAAGCTATCGATTAGAAGAGTGTGACACAGGGACGGACAGACAGCCAGACGGAGGGACGGACGAGCGGGGCTCTTATTATAGTATACATAGATTGATTATCAACAACCCTAAAGCGATACGCAGTTAAGCCATTAACACTAATTTCCCAATACTTTTTTTAAAGCATGCATGAAAGATATGCTTCGTAGAGCAAATAAGGCAATTTTTTTGTCACATCCATCCAAAACATTCTTGTTCCACAATGTCGTACAGGTGCCGCAGCAGTAAACTTTTCAGCATGGCATGAAAAATTCATGCAGAACGAGGGGCTCAGCGCTAGAAGGGATCTAGAGCGTCACTCGCATCATTGACTGTCAGCGGCACTTCGCTGGGCCCTCGAGACACTTGGTCCAAGTCTCCTGAACTCGTACACGCCAAGTTACTGCGAAACAGGGGCCATGCGTCAGAGCAGACACTGGTAACTACAATAGGGAGTTGAGTGTCGTGAAACACTTGCTCTACTTCTGTAGTCCCACAGTCCCTCTGCAACATGTACCCAATGGCGTCCCCGCTTCCTTGATTTTGGCTTCTCTCTCAGTGCTGATGTTCAAAGTATACGATAGTTTCATGAAGTATTCAAAAGAGTTCTTTATTTTCTCTCATGGCGGCTTCCTATGATGTCTGAGCGAGGTGGACTTTTTAATCATTGTGCAACTTTCTCTTCACTATATTATATGTATTGCGGTATTAAAAAAGAGAATTGAATACATTAAAGAAAAATAGCAGGTACAGTTCTTCATAATATTTTTTTTGTAGTTGACATAAGCTGCTTGTTTTTTCTGTTCTGTGTTACTTATATTTGACAAGAAGAGCAAAAAAATACTTTTTTATTCTGCTGTATTTTGTATGCAAAATACAACATAAATTAAATAAAGTACCAGACTGGGACGTGCTATAATTAAACTTCTCATTAGTATAATTTTTTTCAGATGGCATATGTTTGTGCCGATAACCATGTCAGGTACAAGAACTCACATCTACTTAAATCTTAGGGCACGTACACTACCGCAATAAAAAAATAATTTTTAGAAACCTACCGTGAAGGCAAACACCGTATCAGCTTATAAGCAATAAGAAACACATTTTCCATGAATGGACTTCTTTTTAAGACATTTGATACCGACTGAAAATTACGTAATTATTCAACTGAATTCCCAAGAGATTGTACGAGATGGGGATCATTGAGAAGAGATTCGAATCGCTTCTCGACCTCGTCGATTCCATGAAAACCTGCTCCCAGTCAAAAGCAGAACCAGAATTTAATCCATGTGAGATTCTCGGAAGCGGCCGCTGACTCAGCTCAAAAGTTCGGCTCGCACAATCGTCCAGTTATGAAATTTTTGGACTTTACTTTCTATGAAGAGTACAAAATGACCTATGGAACTGTAACACAGTAACCTGCAGTTTGAAATATCTCCTATGGGAAAACTTTAGGAAGTCATGGAATAATAATTTCTAAGAGGGCTATATATAGCAAAGTAGGTTGTTTAAAAACTGCTTCTTTTTTAGTTCCTATGATTCATAAATTTTGTTGAGCACTTTAAACTGATAATTCGTATATACTTCATGCAATAATAATGACTAGCGTCCTAAAACATATAATGTAAATTACCAGCAAATTTAGAAGGAAAATATTTTCGGATATATGAAAGTTTTTCCCACGAGGCCGTGCATTTCACAGAGCCATGATGAACAATCTCCTTAGTTTTACTTAAGGCTGGTGTTCTAACAACAGATTTTCATCGCGTCCGTCTCCAGCTCTGATCACAGGACTGCAGTCATAATTCCAAGGCCGTTGCGAGTCTCGCAGTCTACAATATGAGACACGTTCTTCTACTTTTTCAGGGTCATCTGTCAAATGTATCTGCTATTTTGTGCAACTATACCTTGGGAAGATGCATCTAGGAACCTCAGCAAGATGAATGAATAATAACTAAACTGAAGCTTTCTTGATCGCAAACGGGGATACGAATGACCTGCGTAAAAAACTAGTCTTTCCTTTGAAAAGTACGCTCACATTTATGCTAAGCAGAAAGTTTAACTTTTTGCGCTGCGTGAAATGAAAAGCTAGGCATCGCGAGCAAAAGATCTGAAACACTTGACATTATGTGCTGCTGTCACATAACGGCTTCCTTTCTGATATACAGGAAAATGGGTCGCATAAAAAAGACCCTGGTATACAAAATAAGAGAAAGAAAACTAAAAAAATGAGCTAAGGTAATCACCCATTTAAAACACCGACAAAAGCTCTAATGCTATGAATCATTGGTATTGGCCCAAAGTGATTTCTTGCCTTTGTAGGCTTTTCAATCATTTCAATTGAGATAAGACTATAAGGAACTTATAATTATGTATGGAGGAAACTTTGCAAACTATATTGATTGTAATTCAATATTTTTTCAATTAGATTTTCGTGATCATTACATCACTGTGATTATTATCATGCGTACTGTTGTGAAAATTCTTTAATTTAAAAATTGAGTTGAGAGAGAATATAAACGCCTACGACTGTCGGGTAAAAGCACTTCTACGATGATTATAATCTTCTTGAATTTGTACCTTCAATTAGTTATAGCTAAAAGAATAATTTATTACCGACCTTGTACAGCACTTATTCTCTGATTAATAATTTAATTACACACGTACACTTCCAAGTCCAGTACTAGCGCGTCGATACGATTTTTTTAATTCTCTTTCAAATTAGCCCGAAGTAGTGTCACTAGAGAATTTTTCGCTCATTGATTTCCATTGAGAGCTAGGCAATGAATAAAATGAGCGAGTAATATTCAAGATGTTGCTCTAAAATAGTGAAAAAAACAGTACCCAGTAATCTTGGAAATGACCAATTCATTGACATTGACAGGTAATAATAAAAAGTACCATACATAACATGAAACACAACACCAAATAGTGGTCCTCGTAGCTTGTCAATTAATTCAACGTGCTCAATTTTTACCCTCATGATGATAAAAACAAATAAATTCATACCTGCTATTATTTGCAACGACATCTTCAAAGAAACTTTAACAAGCTCATGTAAATCATATTTTATTTATTCGATGGTGAGTGTTGGCTTAGAAGTGTTTTCCAATATTTTTTGTAAGATAGTGATGATCGCGCATCCAATAAAAGCTTGGCAAGCTGCACGAAAAAAATTTGTTGTATCTAACATAGCGAAGCAATTGCTGTAAGCTGTAGCTAATGAGCTCTGCAGGCGTCAATTAACATCGACATGCAATGAGCATTTGCTGAAAGTTTAAATCATATTTAAAATAATGAAGGAATGCATGCAAAAAGGATGAAAATAGCCCAAGTATTAGTTCCTCCTTCGTAACATTGAGTGCCCAAACGGAAGCATGGCTGAGAGAAAAAAACTCACCAACTCCAACTCTCCAGGGCAGTCGGTGGGGCTGCTTGCTGACGCCGCAGTTCTGCTGCCAAGCTTGCGTAGTTCCTGGGCATTTTTCTCTCGCCTCGACGGCCGCCCCGAAATTTAGCCTGCTGTAAAAAGGGTGTCGGTTGGTAGGCGAATCCAGCTTGATAAAAAGACGGTTAAACTTCGCTTCTTGAGTAGTGTTAGGAGCACTAAAAGGTCGTACGTGAAAAGAAAAGTCAAAGAATGAATGCTGTAAACTGATTCCAAAGCTATTTTTTCAATGAAATAGAAAGTTCAGTTACGGGAACTGTTCTTTGGGGAGTAACTTCTTTAACAACTACTACTCATACATCAATTGAACATTTTAGTTATGTACAGGACTACAGAGCAGATGACCTTTAAAATAGAAATAAAAAAGCTTCAAGAAACGCAATCGAAAGTCCAATAATTGTAGCAAAATATGTTGGCGGTTTCCAGTGATCTAAATTCTACACTATAAATGGTGAATTATGAAAATGATAAAATACAAACCCAGAAAGTAGTAATAAACAATAGAGAACGATGAAAAATAACACATGTATTCACAATGAAGCGACTGCAAGAGACGAGAAGTATTGTGCAGGTGAAAACCTGTGAAAATATTCTGTTCTGCGGGAAATGAACGTCATACATTTTATTTATGCAACTACGTTTTTGTAGAGGGATGTTGGACTGGAGTGATACTCTCTCAAGAAACTTGTAGTATACACCGTCTGCTGCTATGGATGAAATAAAATAATTCTATTAAAACACAACGTGCGACACAATACCCAGGCGTGTATTAATGTTAGGCTCAACATGATGGGAACTCAAATTTATTCCGGGCGAGAATGTTTACGAAGTTTACAATAAAGAAAAAAATCAACACAATTTGTAGTACCTATACATAAACTGAAGAAATTGACGCGAGAGCTCCCACGAAGGCGAACTGGGATTCGTCAACAGTAATTACAAGAGACGTCAAAAGAGAGCGGACAACTCAGTGGTTCATGAAAGGCAGGGAATATCATGAAATTCAGAAGTAAGCTGTAAAGGATTTGCACGTTGTGTAGGCTTCGTAGACCGAAACAGGGGCTTCACATCAGGGGTACCTGAAAAAGTTAAATTGGTCTTTTGTCTAAGTTTATTACCATTTCAATAACGCTGAGGAATGGAATCAATATTTTTTCTAGTGTGTTCCATGTTACTGTTTTCATGACAATCTAAAATATCTAAAGAACTTGTACATCAAGTAGAATGAATTACTTATAATTACTTGGATCATCTAAGGTAGGATTGTTTAAAGAACACTAAGTGTTTTGAACTGAATATCTAATGTAGTTAATTCAAAGTGGTTTCGCGTTGGTTAGTGCATAATTTTTTAATTTCAACCTATTAATATTAGACAACGCATGATATCAAATCTTCATATACTTCGCAAAAGGAAATGAAGCTTCCTGAGATTTAAAGTTTTCATCTACTACTGAAAAAATCTAGTTTTAAACACAAAAGCTAATATTGAATTTGTTGCCCTCTGTGACAATAAATTTCTTAGTTCGAAGGCTGCATCAGTGATCTTTATGTAATTTTAACTAATTGAAACAAAAAACTTTTTATTCTTGGTTCGTTACTTCTATATGTTCCATGGTAGGAATGATATTTCTTTGCGCCAAAAATTTATGTGTCAATAGTTGTATTGAAAAGATATAAACATCAAAGGATAGAAAGAAGTATGAACAACATTTGTGTAAGAATTATATAAGATTTATTACGTGCAGAATATATGAGCCATCGAGATTACAGTCTTTGTATTGGAACCCTGGGTGCTGTCGTCAAGACTTGTAGTTGCAAACTATCTCATTTCCTGCATAACTTGAGGCGCAGTCTCGCACGAGACTCACTCTCTGTGCGAAACCAAGTACAGAAATGTGACACAATGCGGGACGGACCATAATATGAGTTTGGTCACCTTGATAACGTGAAACAGAGTAGGGAATTTAGTTTATGTTTATGTGAACTGCAGTATCACTCAACATTTAGATTTCAAATTTGCTGTCGAAATTTCGGCTATACCGATAATTTAAGATACTAGTTACCCCATTTGCTCATGACAGAGATGTTTATTTTTACTTTAGTTCTTACAGAAGCTGTGCCATATACTTTTTAAAGTACTCATAGCGTTGTTGTAAGAATTTTTTGCCATATATACGAGCGAAATGTATATTTATCTGCTAAGATCACTTTTAATTCGAAGTCGCCATTTCCCTGTGTGAGTGTAGTGTTAAATATAGGTTTTCAGAAACACGTTCTATTTTAATGAAGAGCCGCCCCTCACTGCATAAAATTTAGAACTAAAGACAAAAATATTTTTTCCAATTCAAAAAACAATGAGAGGAAAAAGTATACAGTTTGTGAAGATACGTTTATCTTGTTAGAATGTCTATTTATTAATGATTTTTTAATGAATATACAAAGGGAAAAGCTTTTCTGCCCACTTTTAATTGCACAATGATTGATTGTCGATGATTTCTTTTCTCTCTTATAATTTACGCTATCTTGGTTTCAATGCATGGCTTTTCTGCATGCTGTCCTTCCGTTATATTTCAATTAATACTTGTAAATAACACAATTAATAAAATGCAAGAAATGTACGTAATCGCACTAGAAGGACTCTAATCCTCTGAATACATGACATGGTAAAATATGTTCACGATACTTCTTTTCAATGGTAAGAGAGAGGACAATAATACACACAAAAGTTTTGATACATGTTATTCTAAACATCACGGGATGGGAAATGTGAGTCATCTATCACATTCTGGCCTATGAACTTAGCATAATGTCCTATTAAGTAGTGCACCATTACAGATCAATTACATACTTGATAGTTGAATAGTTAAGTGTGTACACGGAACAATTTAGTTAAATCAGTTGGCGTTCACATCAGATTACGAAATGTACCCTGTTGCTAACCTCGATCACATTGACAATGATAATATTAAAACTTGCCCCTACACTAGAGATTCGTTGTTGATGATGGGCTTCAATGTTTAACATTCACGATTACAACACCTTACCAACAACGCTAAATTTTTCTCCTTCTATTCCTTGCTGTTTCACAGTTAATTCTTCCCCTTTATACACGGGTAGGTGCACGTGTAAAATCTGCTGTTATTCGTCCGTTTTATTATTAATTCAATTCCCTTTCAATCACTTCTACACCTACTACACCCATACCCCTAAACCTATACCTATGCTCTAGATGTTGCTCTAGCTGCAAAAGCCTACATCGTAACAGAGATCTAGTTCCCCAGTCCTTGCATCTATCCTTCCAACCATTTTTATACCAGCTTTGCTCCTGCCCCGTATCTTTTCCATTTTCCAATCTCCCTATTTATTCAATGGTCTGAAATAGGTTTCTAAACGTCTGTGATATACCCTGTCCACTCTTCAATCAGTATGAGAGTTTTACGACTACGTAATTTTTGAGAGTCACAAGGTCTCTACCAATAAACTTGCATGTGTGTGACACTTTCTTTAGATACGAAACTAAACACCGCGACCCTTCTCAAACCCTACTGTTTATGTTTCCCCTGCCCACGAGCTTGCCTCTCTGTTAACTGCTCCACACTTGATACCTTGCTCCTCGTGTGATACATAAACCTAATACATATACCTCATACATCACCTGGAATTTGCAAACCTATGAATGTATCATTACTATCATGACAGTTACAAGCACATGAGCAGGAGTTCAAATGAGCTTTCCATCAGCAATGTTCACAAGAAGGAGAAAGCGAAAACTGGGACAAATTAAAGTACAGAACTAACTTTCAGAAAAAACATACAGTGACCCGTTTAACTTTTAACAAATTTCCCGTTTCGGCAGCCTCACTGCTTCCTGCTGCTGGGTGGTATACGAGGCCAGGATGTCATTTTGCTACTCACACCGCAGTTAAACCACCATTGTTGTAGTTTGTACAACAGATTAGGGCGACAGGACCGAGCCGAGGTGTCCAATTTTTGTTTGTTATTTCAGTCTCATTCACTGCTATCCAAGTCCCATGGTGTACACAGCTTTGTGCAACGTATCATAGTTACAACTACAGCTTGAACGCTCGCTTGGTGATTTGTCTGATGCGAAAATTTGTAACTTTCACGGTTAAATTATTGAGTGTCATTACAATTTTCAATTGACTTCTTTTTGGGAGGATAAAACAGTCGTTCATAACTTTGATTTTTTGTTTCGGTACTTGGATACCTCCATGAGTAACTTCTTACTATGAACAAGTAGAATTACACGTTTAAAAAGGTACGTGTTTTTTACTGAATTTGTTCGTGTGATTTGCCAGTGAACACGGGCTTTGCAAAGGAGTTTCTACATTGAAGGATGGGCCTTTGGTATCCACAATACAATGCTTACCATGCATGTATACCCTATCAAATTTTCTCTATTCTAAATCCTTACGAGCGTGATAGAGAGACGGATCAAGCAAACAAGCAACAAACTGTATTTTATACTGTGTAGTGGGACTAGTAGGCCAGCACGCAAAAAAGTCCATTTGTTCTTTTTTAGTTCTCTGATAGCATCGTGTCACTGTTGAAATACGATTCTTCAGTTTCTTTTCATGTTGAACTTTCCATTGTAAAGCATGGCCAATAATAAGAAAATCCCTTATTTTAAAGTAATACTTTATGTAATACCCTTTATGTATCCACAATACCAAAATTTCATGAATGCAAATTTTCTTCTATCGTTCCCAAAGTACATAACAATAAAAATACGCATACATAAATACACTATGGCTTTTATTGTTCAGTGTTGATCGTTGTCAGCTTCCGCCCATAACCTATGAAAATATAATATAAAAATATAAAAATACAGCAATCAAGGACCAAAACTATATATAACACATGGTGGCCCATAGGTAAGGTACCTTTTTAAAACTACTAGTGCAATGCGCGTTAATATACGGTTAATAATATCATTGATTTTCCCCCAGAAACATGAGAGAATTACAGAATCGACATATCATCTCCATAGTACCACAACTGTGTTTTGATGTATTGATGTCAATTTCAAGAAGAGCGTCAATATTGTACTGTCTGGCTATGTTTAAATTTCTACCTAAGCGATTTTGTGTACCTAATCTGTGAGCGAATGCATTCTGCTGAAGAATTTCATCCCTTCTTTCTTGAGTTAAATTCTCTCGTGCAAGTCGATGCTGTTCGGCATTAATCTAAAGAATTTCATCCCTTCTTTCTTGAGTTAAATTCTCTCGTGC
>VCRD01009685.1:2429-14096 GCA_006783055.1 Trinorchestia longiramus
AATTACCATACGGGAACTGAAGAGGAGCTGCCGAATCCGACGATTTCTTTTCAACCTTAAACGAAAAAAAAAATAAAGTGACTGTAAGTGTCTTGAGAAGGTCGTTTCGACTCCACGCGAACACGAAACAAATTCACGGTGCTACCGAAACTTCCTCAGGACACTTAAACTTCCTGCAAGGGCCAAACGAACTGTGATTCAAGCGCTTCAAGTTGAGAAACATTCTGGTTTTGTTCTTGTAGCTTCATCAAGTCTTTAAAGCTTTGAAAGTGTTTAGTTGAAACTTCACTGATGTAGCTGTTCCCACGATTTATTTTTATGAGACTGATGATAAAACCCAATTTGTGGTCGTTATTAGAATTCTTAATGACAATTACACAATATAATTCAGCGTTCAAGTGGCTGGCAATGACCTGTTTGAAGCAATTTCTGTTCATTACTGGGAAATAATGTGGTTATTGACATTGTGGTTAAAGAGGACGTGTAATGACGAAATGGAATGCCTGGCAGGAGCTCGATACCACTTTGTTGAGTATTAGTTTTTCAACAACTTTTAAAATTTGTAAACCAACTCAGGCAATCATGAGACTTCGCAAGCAAAAGTGCTGAGAAGTCTTTCCTTCGGAGTATAATAGGTCCTTCTCTTAACATGGCTACCCTCTTGAGTAGGGAGAAAATGCAAAGATAAATTGCTCACAGTAGGTAAATAGATCACACAAAAATTCATCTCATGAAACATTAAACGCGACGTGATTTCTTCAATAATGTAATTTCATTTATGAAAATTGTAATTTATTTTAACAAGAAATTGCACCAATAATTGCGAGCAGTTGTCACGACGCTGTTGACAATCTGAACAAAACGAACATCACCAACCACAAACTACCCTTCCATGCCCAGCGTAACACCACTGCAACCCATAATTCCAGCGGCTCACCACTCATCTGACCTCCCCGATAAGCGAAGTCCTCCATCACAGCTGTGCTCCACACGCGCGTTTTTTGGGCGGACGATGATGAGGCGAAGGCGTCTGTCGCTCTGTCTTGTCAGGCCCACGCTGGTGCTAGTGGATGATCTAGGGGGCGTGCACAGAATGTTTAGCGAGAGAAAACGATGTTACGCCATGGCATCTGATGTCAAGAAACCCGTCTGTATGTGAGGGAGTATATTGGTCACTAATGGAAAAAGAGCAGGAGTTTATTATGAGCTGATGGCGAAACATCGGGCGAGTATGTCACTTACTGATGGAAAGAAATCTATGAAGTACGTTATTAATAAAATAATATAATCACATAAATATCTACGTACGAGCTCCAGGCCAGCACGTGTCCTGTAATTTTGGCATTATAATCACGGTAAGCAAAATTGAACCCCCAATTCATGTACGACACTGTCAGCAGCATTCACTGACCTGACTACCCCACGGTCAAAGGACAAAATTAATTTAATGTTAATGGACACCAAACAAATTGTTGTCCTTTAGATTATCAACCTCAATAAACAGCTTGAATAATTGAAGAATAAGAAGCATAAAAAATTACCAAATAAATCCCGTAAATAATTCCGCAATGAATCGAGTCAATAATTACACAATAAATTCTGTAAATAATGACACAAAAATGGCATAATTTACACAAGCTACCAAGTTACAGAGGCAGCCTAAAACGTTGTGTTGTACTGACATCAGAAGATCACAATGTTACTCACCATATTAGGAGGGCACTCTGCATCAGCGTTATTAAAATCAACGTTAATGAAAAGTCTTTCTTAACACTGGTAAAATATAGCACCATAAATCGAAATAAAAGAGTACGAGTGAAGCGAAAAAACTTCCGACTTTAACGTAGTGATGTAATAGTTCGGGACAGATAGGTTCTAGAAATACGAAATACTTTCTAGGATTATTGAAGTATTGGCAGGGATAGACTCTTCAATTTTATAATTATACCGATATCATCACAAATATTTAGCACACTTACACATACAAAAATTCTATTGCACGACATCAATACTGCAATAGGATGTATATTTATTTTTATCATCTTCCTTCATTGGAAATTCTTCAATAACACCAACATCTCTGATAACATGGAAGATTAGATCTTACGATTTTTTAAGGTTTCTTCGTCCAATCAGCTACAATCTTTCGAGAAAAAAATTCAGTAAGGAAACAAGGGTGTGTAAATCCAATTTACTGATAGATTGATCAGGTGAAGACTAAATTATGGCTTTAGTAATTACTTGAGTGAACTCAGAATAAAATAAATTGACTGTGATAATTCGAGCAGAAAATAATTCAGTCGCTGGTTTACACACAAACTCTCACAGATTTCTCGATTGGTTAAAAAATTCGTGGTGTTTTCTTTTATTTTGTCTCGCTTATAAACAGAACGATATGTTTAGCTAAACTTATATTATCATTTTACAGTTTCTGCGAAGAAATTGCAAAAAATGATTTTTGCGTAAAGGCAATCATAGTTTCAGAACAATACAATGGAACTATAAATGTAATGAACAAACACCAAAATTAACTGCACCGTCAGAAGCAGCTCTTTAGTGTCAGGAGAGCACCATCACTGCAGCGACCTTCGATGCGTCGCTACGTCGACCTGCAGTAGTGAAAATAGAGGGTAGACAAATTCTACACATTCATTCTGTCTAAGAGTGTGTGAATATGTAAAGATGATGGTGAGCTGTCCCCATAATCGGAATATCCGCATAATACAATTACACTTTTGAGCTTCATCTTATCTCACCATATCGCAGTCATTCCATCCTACTGATTGATTTGAAACCCCGTTAGAGACCAAGGTATAGAAATTTCTAATTCGATACTGCGCTCTGGAGAGACGTTAGATATAGAACAAATTGATTTTTCAGGAATTATCGCACCAAAGCTTTCTTACTTATTATTACGATATGATTGCATTCCACGTTGAATTACAACTTCTGAGGAACAGAAGCAAAATTAATTAAAGCTGCAGAATTTTCATAGTAGAGTTTCTCAATAATTTCACTCAAGTTTCAAGGTAATTGAATTGAGTTTTTATTATTACTTCGTGAAGCTCCTTATTAAAGACAGTCCAAGCATTTCAGACATGAAATGGTGAAATGAGGAAAATGGAAATATGAGACAAATCGCTACTGATATTATACACCGACAAGACAAAACACGAGTAACACGATATAACACGACTGATATTATGCACGACACGACAAAACACGTGTAACAATATATAACACGACTGATATTATGCACAACACGACAAAACACGAGTAACACGATATAACACGACCGATATTATGCACAACACGACAAAACACGAGTAACACGATATAACACGACAAAACGCGATATAACACGACTGATTATGTACGACACGATAAAACATAAGTAACACGATATAACACGACTGATTATGTACGACACGATAAAACACGACTCAACAAGGCAGAACAAAGCACAACTGATATTATACACCGCTCGGTACGTCTGCCATGTTCGTAGCACAAGAGTTAATATGGAACTGGAATTAGTTACATTTGGTAAGAAGTTCAGACAGCATGACCACTGCTAAGACAATGACAAAATGAAGTTGTCATCTCTAGACGACTCATGCACGTTTTTTAAGAGGTGTAATGCATTTCATGGAAAGGGATTTCGAATAATAATATATGTAAGTATTATTTATCTTGACCGAAAAGCTATAAATTGGTTCCACTACTCATTAGTAGAATATTTTTGAGTTTCAGCAGTGTATAACAATAGGCTATGAGATAAAGATTTCAATGAAGTCAAACTAGTAAACGAATTCAAGGCATCTAAAGTTTGTAATTTATGTACCTTTTTCTAAGGATCTCCAAGCAATACTACAGCTGAATTGTTTGCACTTTTTGTTTCTGATAATTTTTTTTGGCGACTTAAAGTTACTTGAGTGAGAACCAACAACATTCATAGAAGCAACAAAGATGACAAGATGGGTTTGAAGTCTAAAATCATAGATGATCACTGAGGCTAACGTTAATCATCTGGACCTATCAAAGTGGCATTACTACTCAGTCTGCGAACTACCCTAACCACCTCAAAGTTGAATTATAATGGTATGATTAAATGAAATCTTGACTGCGTTAAGGAATACAAAAAACGAAGGCTGAAGGCAGCTGGCTGCTTGCTACTTGTATCGTAAATACTTGACTCGTAAACCACATTAATATCAGCCGATGAATGTCAGCTCCTGTTTCTTTTCCTTACTTCTCCTTCAATGGACATGCACTTCAGGACTCATCGGTAAACGAATTACGTCAAAGAAAAACTACACAAGGAATTATTTCCGTTCCACTAACTCTTTTCCTTGTATTAAATTTTCTGGCGTGTGATATGCGTGCAGGAACACTTTCTGCTGTGGCACCCTACACGGACGCTGAGATAAATATTGAGACATCAAATCAGAGCAGCGTCAAAAATGCAGCCAAAAATACCCACCTCCGAACCCTCCACGATTTTACCCGGAAATTAAATCATAGGTGATCCAGATCTCCTAGCACAACCTGGGCTACGTCAAAACCTCTACTTTTTACGGAGAAAAGGTTCGGTTAACAGTTTTGGTCGACTTTTTGGTTCTTTAGAATTTGTTAGGGTTATTTTTGGGCGAAAATTCGTTAATTAAATACTAGTGCCTGTGCAGGTAAGAAGGATCCAGGAATTGAAAAAGAAGAAACGCAATTTGGAGACCGTCTAAGTGATATCGAGGAGTGCTAATTACTGTACGGCTAGCGAAGCTAGTCTAGTTCACATACTACATCTCAGTAAAGTAAATAGTACATCTACTATTTTCCATTGTAAAAAAAATACTAGTACACCCTGCAGCGTCATTCATTAGAGGAGATGATGCACCTATGCAGTGTTTTTGAGGGCTCAAATTCTACCCGGAGGGTCAGCTGGGCCAGCAAGCTCTGAGCTTCTGTGCACTCACACAAGCAAGCTTATCAGTTCTCAGTCAAAGCCTCGACTGTTAGTTCACAGAGCTCGTGGTTCACTGACTAACGGTGGTCCTAACTTGACAGGCCTACGACATTGACGGGTCAGAATCTTCACGACAATTTCGAGGAACACGTATTTAACTTCAATATCATCTTAGACTGTGAGTTCATACCGGTCAACTAAATCTTGGGTGGGTGAAGGGTATCGCTTTGAAGTTAGTTCTTAAGTTTTAAAACAATTTTTGTCGTTCTCCATCATGGTCTAAATCAGTAATAATGTCTGTGCAGTATCAGCATTAATGTTTTTCAACTGTAGAAAATCAATAGTCATTAATTAGATCGTTTTAATATTTCTTTTCACAGTATACTGAGTTATGAACCGAAACTAAGACTTCCAATTTACTCTGTTAATATAAATTTAAATTTACATCAGGGGAAGATTATTCCTCAGAAAAATTGAATTCGATGATTAAAATCCATGCAAAATACGATGATAGTACTCACAGCTTCTCAGGTCAATAATATTATCTCTGATATATTCTCTATAAAGAATATATTAGAGATAATATTATTGACCTGAAAAGCTGTGAGTACTGTCATCGTATTTTGCATGGATTTTAATCATCGAACTCGATTTTCCCAAGCAATAATCTTCCCTTGATGTAAATTTAAATTTATATTAACAGAGTAAATTGGAAGTCTTAGTTTCGGTTCATAACTCAGTGTACTACGAATTGAAATATTAAAACGATTTAATTGACGATTACTGATTTTCAATAGTTAAACAAACATAGCAGCAATGATATCATTCCTGCTATAATAATCATCACTACTCGTAGGGTGACTGCTACAGATATATTGGGTTGTGGAGAAAGTGCGTGCCGATTTTTAGTAGTTCATCTTTCGACTTATTTTAGAACATGTTTGAGTCCAGAGAATAGGATTTGACTACCCTTCCATTTAGAGAACAGTTTAAACTACCTTTTCATAGATGAAGGTTTACGATCCTATAACTTGTGTTAATTCTGTAACCCTTTAAAATGGAAGATAAAAGATTCATTTTCGGCACTTAATGCTTTTCTTTCACATAAAGGGAAAATGCCTTACAAGCAACCAAAGAAATGTGTGCAGTTTACGGTAATGATTCTGTATTCGAAAGAACTGTACGGAAGTGGTACGTGAAGTCTCGAGTTCGAGATTGAAGCCTTATTGATAAAGAACGATCAGGCAGATCATCCACCACAGATGACGATTAAATCAAGTCATTAATTCAGAATAACCCACATTCGATAACCCGAGAATTGGCAGAAAGCCTCAACCTATCAAAATCTGCCGTTCATGAGCACCTGGTCAAGCTTGGGTTCACAAATCACTACGATGTTTTGGTGCCACATTAGTTGAGCGAGAGGAATCTTTTGGATCGTGTATCCATCTGTAATCTGATTAATAAACGGAACGAAACTGTGCCTTTTTAAAAGCAAATTGTGACCGCGGATGAGAAATGAATTATCTACCGAAATGTTCAGAAAAAGCGATCCTGGAGTAAGCGACATGAGCCACCCTTAGCCATCCCAAAAGCGGATCTTCACCCTAAAAAAGTTATGCTTTGTGTCTAGTGAGATTTGAAGGGAATTATGTACTATGAGCTTCTCCCAAGTAACCAGACAATTAATAATGAAAAATACTGCTCACAACTGGATGAGTTAAAAGCAGCTATTCCAGAAAAACGTCCAGAATTAACTAACAGGAAAGGTGTTGTGTTTCAACATGTTAATGCAAGACCACACGCTTCTTTGCGAACCAAACAAAATTGCCGCAATTCGGCTGGGATGTGTTACCTCACCCTCCATATTCACCAGATATTGCTCCTTTAAATTTCCACCTATTCATGTCTTTGCAGAATAGTCTTAATGGTAAAAATTTCAATTCTTTGGATGACCTAAAACAATACCTTGATGAATTCTTTGCCATAAAAACACCAACTCTGGGAAGAAGGTCTTTTAGAAGATAAAAGATAGATGGAGAAGTTAGAAGATGGAAACGTTTTGTGCAACAAAATGGTTCATATTTGGTTGATTAATAATAATAATAATAATTAATATTTACTGACTTTTTCTTTCCCTTAACTATTGGCACGAAATTTCCGGACAGCCTAATAACTAACTCACAAACCATGGCTACTGAAACTAAATACTGAGACGAGAAATTTACGGCTTCTTTCCTAATCGAATAGCAACCGCGGGAGCTTCTCTCCCATCAGCCCCTGAGATGCATTCTAGTGAACCCTTAGTCTGTCATGAAGCATTGTCGTGTAACTGAAATTTCCCTAAGATATTATTATTTTAGGAGCATTTACTCCACAGTAAGATTAGTGACGATATATAGCAAATTATGATGATGGGCAGATTGGTACCTGATGATGCGTAGATTGTGCCTGAGAGATGTAGCACTTGAAACTTGGGAGGCAGGAAACTGGTAAAAAGTATTTAGCTTCTTGGTCAACACAGTCAATTCCCCGTGTTTAGCCCAGTGAGCATTATCTAGAAACGAAAGAGCAAAAGAGTGAAACACGAAAACAAGTGTTGACGCATGCAAGATACACGGCCTATCTGTGTACACCTGCTGTGTAGCCCAAGAAATGAGACCTATGCAACTCTGAACAAAATAAGAAAAGTTAATCAACTGAACTCTACAAAGATTTTCAGTTCTGGATTTTTCTCCCATGTAAACGCATGCTTTTAAAAACTTCAGGTTTGAAGCATACATTATTTCTGGATACTAAACTAAACAAGTTCGAAAAATAAAATTAACAGTTCATTGCTGTATATCGAATATAAGGTTGTTGTAACTATCGCATTCTCGTAAATGTGAAGTTTAATTTTAATTTTAAAAAGAATAAACAAAGTTTTTTGTGATTATCTCGCTAGCTCTAATTTACTGACGAAATGTGTTAAAGAACTAATGCAGCTGGTACTAAATACAGCCTTACTATCACATTTCATGTAAAAAGTGGCAGGCTGGGAAACTGGCATGGAAGATGTGGTAAAAGAACTGTTGGAAAAAATATTTATTATGGTTTTGATAGAGTTTTTGATGAGTCAGAATCGCAACTAAAAAGATTTTGTTTCTACGCACTTTTCACTGTCAGAAGTAGCGATATCTTTTAGAACATGCATTGCTATGAGCATGTAAGTTTCTTTTCCAATTTTCCCGTTATTGATTTCAATAATTTCTTGGCTATGATGTTATACCTTGGACCAAAATAGGAGACCACTTGCACTAAGATATACTACACGGTATTCACCTCACAATTCAGAATTAAACAACAAGCACAATGTTTCCCCTTGCCTTCATACCACGGTGGCGTTCCGTCCATGTGCTGCTTCTCCAGGTGCCATCCAGTGATGCTATTTAGTTGGTGCTTTTATAGGTGGCCAGGCCCCTTATACTGGGAGATTTAGCTTCGCATTGTAAAGTCAGAGGCGTATAATGCTTAGAGGTTGGCTACGCACTGCAGAAGATAGGGGACCTTAAACAGGAAGACTTTGTTTCGCAATGTGTAATGTTGGAACGATATTAAGAATTGCTGAATTTAGGGCTTACATCAAAGATTACATAACTATGCTTATATTAATTCACTTTTATGATTATCATGTTTTTTTCAACAAGCTTTCACAACACAGCATTTGTTAGCTTCTACGCACTGGTTTTCAACCTTACCTCTTAATATAGAGTAAACAATTCAAATACCTTTATGGTCTCGTGAACAAAGGGCTAATCAAAAGAAACAAAGCTATAAAAATTCAGAAGATGAAGTAATTTTTCCGACTAAATTCGTAATTGAAAATGATTTTGGTTTTGTTCACTAAGAATCTTCATTTCGGACCAAACCATCTTTCAAATGGAAAAATTCGTTGCCTTAGAGATCAACAGGGATCGATTAATTATCTAACAGTTTACGGCGAATAATTCTTTCAATGTTTCTCTGTAGAATCAGAAGTTCTCCTCATAATTAGTCCTTCTTTCGGTTGCTCTGTAGATCAGTTCTAGCGTGTGGTCCTCAAACGACGGCGTTGAACGTTAGAATTACGCGTCCACTTATCACCAGTAACAACACAACACAAAAATGGATTGGCGAAAGCAACGAGTCAGAACAACCTACACGCTGCTGCAGGTTTTCCGGTGACAGTTTTTAGGAGACATACTTTGCAACACTGAAATCTTTTCCATCCAATTTCGTTGAGGAAGGATATTTGTATAGATCACAGTAAATTGTTCTGCAGGGTTCAATAGAAGCAGTAGTGGAATTTTTGCAGGTACCACGGCTTTCAACTATTCCAAATCGAGTTTTTCGTACTACTTTATCGTAGGCTTGTTTCAAACTGAAATCATTCATTCAAAAACGGAAAGCTCCCTCCTGCAACATTTTTAATTAATTGCATGGTTTCAGTACATGCTCTGAATGCATTCTGAGTCTGTATTTGCATTTACTCGATTTTGAAAATCATGGACTGGAAGATGTAAAATGTTTAAGTATGGAAAATGAATGAATTCATCTACATACAAATGATGAACAGTATTTCACAGTATGAAAGAAAAAAGTGCAAAGATCCATCATAGCATTCCTAAACACAAAGAAGAGGTGAGAGTTTAAAAAATCTCTTAACTTTTGTTATGGAAAATCGTGCGTTACTTTCGTTACAACCTGACTGGGCTCTGGAAGTGAAAGACTTAAAGAAGCGTCACATTCTAGACAACGAATAACAAAAGAGTTTTATATTTTAATTCACAACTTGATGAGCATTCGTTATAAAACATTTTCTGTCGGGGATTTTATATGAATAATAATAAACCCAGGCGTTTTCCCTCCACCCGGGATTCCCAACTTGTCAAACAATACCAATACATAGTAATAAAATTTGGTTGTTGGTCGTCGAGCACAAGATAACAAGTTTACGTACCAATTTTTCAATAGGATATTTTTGCACGCAAAACAATTGCGACATTTCTGTTTCGCTTCTATAAAAATTGTAACAATGTCAAGTTTCTTCTTTACTTATTTTTCTTTTTTCTTTTGCAAACAAGAATAGTGTCATCGCTTTCTCCTGAAAAAATAAAGAACACCTACCCAAGCATTAGTTTGAAGATCAATACGCAACTAACATTCAAGCATTTTCATTATAGTTGAAATGTATGCTCTCTCATTTTAATTAGATTTATCATGTTCAGGTGGCACAGTCCAGTTTAAGGCGAAGTAAAATAAAAAGTCAAATTTGGGGAAATATTTTCAAACATAAAGGAAAACGAACGCCAATTCCGAAATCCAGTTGCTAGCTTTGAAATTACAGCGCACTGACACCAAAATATTCCACAGAATAAAAATTGTTCAACCTGATATTGTTGAGGGTCCAAGCACCGCACCTTGACGTAAATATTTTTGAATACGTTGGTTCGGCGGAGTAAAAATATGGTCGACGTTCCATGGAAATTCATAGTGAAAAACAAAAATTCTTCGGCCTAATCGAAAATTTTTAGAGGCTGGGTACGTTTATTCCACTTATGAGCGAGGAAGATGGTGGACCGAAATCAAAAATCATTCCCGTGTAAAGAAAAGAAATCGTGAAAATCCAGTTTTGTATGATAACTTAAACGTGAGTTCCGTAGTTATAGAGAAAAACATTGTGGAAATAGAGATGAGAATGTTGAATTGAGGCCGTCAGCTAATTAGGACTGCTGTTTGTGTACGCAACGTCAAGAGGAATGCGATAAATTCAAAGAAAACTTAACAAATTGTCAAAAATATTTATTTGGAATTTATTTGAAGTAGAGAATGCTTCAAAACTGCCCGCCACATTTGTAGATTTGATGTAAGCGAAATAGAATAAACAAAGAAAACCTTGTTTACGAAAATAGAACAAAATTGCACAAAATGACATTATGTGTGCGTCTGGAAAATAAAAATATATTATTTGTTCCCTCGATCTTTTACTTTTACTAAACCCAAGTATGTGTCGGACCATTTCGTCGCATCCTGCTGCAAAATTTGTGCACAGATTTTCTTTACACGTCATCACTAGATATTTTGTATACCGACCTCGTTAGTGAAAAGTCCAATTACGAGGGTTGGGTCCGTTATAGTTGGACCTCTGACAGCTCCAAAAGCGAGAGTTTGTGCGAGGTCGGCGTTCTCAAATTGTATGCACAACGGCTTGTAGGGAAATTTTTTAGCCCTAATACATTAAATGATATACACGAGACGCGCCCACTAAAATACACATTTTATTTTTAAATATGACGTTCATCATCCTATAAATAAAAAGCAATGCGAATAGCACTACTTTGACATATAGAATGAATAACACAATATTCAACTGCAGATTTAAACTTTCAATCTCGGACTAACGAAGATACCAACGCAGTTTGTTTGAATTACGTACGGGATATCTGTAAACACTCGGGAATAGCAACGAGACTAGGTGCTGTGTTCAAGTACTGGGCGCAGTTTTCACGCACTGGGCGCAGTTTTCACGCACTGGGCGCAGTTTTCATGCACTGGGCGCAGTGTTCACGCACTGGGCGCAGTGTTCACGCACTGGATGCTGTGTTCACGCACTGGATGCTGTGTTCACGCACTGGATGCTGTGTTCACGCACTGGATGCTGTGTTCACGCACTGGGTGCTGTGTTC
>VCRD01009689.1:0-14085 GCA_006783055.1 Trinorchestia longiramus
GGGTGTCAAGTATAATGGTGTAGTGGGTGTGATGTATAATGGTGTAGTGGGTGTGAAGTATAATGGTGTAGTGGGTGTCAAGTATAATGGTTGCAAAAATTACAGTATTATACATACATCACATATTTTGTCATAACTTTAGTTTTAGTTTACAATTTCCCTGATATTCGGTCTGTGTTATCTCATATAGTATCTTCAGGCACACGTGGAATGGAAAATTAAAAAGTCACTGCTGAAACTATTTTATTGATCAAAAAGAAAAATGACCCCATGCAAAAGTATTGATACATTTATTTAGTATTTTGTTGCGAATCTTCTATTTCTTTCAACTACTTCCTGTTGCTTTCTACAGTCGCGCACGAGTTTTTTTACCAAAATCTGGTAATTTTTCCCATTCTTCCCTGCAGAATTCCTCTAATTGGTTGACATTTTGTAAGTTCCGCTTGTGGATTTTAATCTTCAAAGTTGTTCACAAATTCTCAATTAGATTTTGGTCGAGAGACTGACTGGGCCAATTGAGGACGTCAATTTCGTTATTTTTAAGCCATTCTTTAGTTAGTTTGGCAGCGTGCTTTGGATAATTGTCTTGTTGAAACACGAAGTCGCTACCATGTCCCAACGAAACTGCAGATTTCCCCAGATTTTTTTTCAAGAATCTTCCTGTAAATTTGACTCCATCGATAATGTCAAACTCACCAGTGCCGTTCAATGACAAAAAATAACCCCACTTAACACGTTGACTCCGAAGTGGTACGTATGTGTACCACTTAGGTTAGGTTAGGTTCTGTAATTTTTTCAGATCTTTCTAGTGACTATGCGTACAAAGTGAAGTTTTACACCAATCAGGCAATCGGAGTCAACGTGTTAATGATGGAACCACCTCCGAACTTCATTGTAGGGATGGTGTTCTGATTTTTAAGAGCGGTACCATATTTCTGTCAAACCCGCGTTGCTGTGTTTCTCCCGAACACTTAAATTTTAGTTTCATCTAACCAGATTGCCTATTCTCAAAACCCCCTGCTTTTCTCTATAGCTTTCAAGAAAATTCAAAAGTTTCTAAAATTCAGACGAAACCAAAATAGAACTTTTAATAGAACTTTTAAACACTATAATTGCACTATAAAATTGAAGAAAGACTGTAATTACACTGCATAACTGAAGAAAGACTAATTACACAGTATAGCTGATCAAAAGCGGTATTAACTCTGTATACCTGAACAAGGAACTCCACTGTACTTTACTAGAGCAGCAAAATAAGAGGATCAGTCAAAGTTTTAACTATAGGATGTCAGTGTCCGGAATAATGTTAAAGTTCTCTGTTTAGCTCGTAGTCTCACGAGAGATAAATATTAAGAAAAAAGTTCTCTGTTTAGCTCGTAGTCTCACGAGCGATAAATATGAAGAAAGTCTTAGACAGATGAGCTAATATGCTTCTCTTTATAATTAAGGTTTTTCAAACGTTAATTTAAATATCAGTGTTTTAAATAGTTCTTTTATAATTATGCGTACATCAAACGTTGGTATTCCCCTTGCTAGATTTCACATACATTTGGTTTAGTACGCCTGTAGATTACAGGCATGATTAACACGTTGCCTCCGATTGCCTGATTGGTGTAAAACTTCACTTTGTACGCATAGTCACTAGAAGGATCTGAAAAAATTACAGAACCTAACCTCAGTGGTACACATACGTACCACTTCGGAGTCAACGTGTTAAAGCAAAAAAAAACACATGATGAGAAACGTGTTATCATACTCAAAATGTACGTGTATTATTTAGCTTCGTAATCATGTTGTTTGAGAAAGAATTTTCTATTTTTATGTACTTTATTTGTTTTGCATTAAAACTACCGGGTGTCCCAACGAAGTGTGGACTAAATTTCATATTAAATTTAAACACATTTTACGACTACTAAATTATTGATATTTATTACAGATTTATAGTATAATCATCCTAGATTACTAATATCCTATAAATTTTCTGGAAAATTAAAGTTACACCCATGGAAAAGACTTTAAATGAGATCATTGAAACACACTGTCATAAGGGGCTATCACCTGCTAAGATTTTCAAGGTTTTGAAAGGGTTTGTGAGTCGTTCTGGTGTAAACAAGGCAGTAAAAAGGTCCAGAGAGACTGGTATCTGCTTACCAAATGTCAGGAGCACCTCAGAGAGGTCTGTAAGAACCAAAAAAACTCATCAAGAACATTAGAGAAAAGTTGCGACGGAATCCTGGAAGGAGCATCAAAAACTTGCTAAAGAGGCACATGTTAGCCGTTCAACAGTCCAGAGGGTGCTGGTAAGGGATGTTAAGGTCAAGCCCTACAAAATTACTAAACGACAACGTCTTTCTGATGCCACAAAGAAGAAGAGGTTCGAAAGATCAAAGATTCTTCTGAATAAGCTCCTTGATGGCACACAGCCACAAGTTCTCTAGACTGATGAGAAATTATTCGCCGTTCAAGCCATACACAACTGCCAAAATGATCGGATTTGGTTTAAATCTAAAGATTCAGTGCCTGTTGAACGTCTTATTATACTTCATTCAGGAGGCGAAAACCAGCTTCGGTAATGGTGTGGGCAGGGGTTTCGTCCACAGGTCTCAAAACCCCTTTGATTTTCATCGAGCCTGGTGTCAAAATCAACCAACATGTTTATCTGAAGATGTTAAAGGATGAGGTTGTTCCTTGGGTGAGGAAAGTCACTGAAAATGGAGGAATTACAGTTTAGCAGGATGGAGCAATCTCTCACACAGCCAAATTGGTCCAGGACTGGTGCAAAGACAATTTCAAGTCGTTTTGGCCCAAGGAACTATGGCCTCCATCTTCTCCTGATTTAAATCCAATGGATTTTGGGATATGGTCTTTCTTGGAGCAGAAGTCCTGTGCTGTATCCCACTCAAGTATGGAGGTTCGGAAGCAAAAACTGACCAAGTTTTGAGCAGAAATTGACGCTGAAACTGTGCGTGCCACGTGTGATGAAGTGATCCCTCGTCTCCGCCAGGTTATCAAGGAGAAAAAAGGATATGTTGAATAATTCTTAGATGTTATTCAAGACAATACATTTCTCTTTAATTTGATATGAGTTGTTTTTATTGGGCTTCATATAACTGAAAAAACCTAACTTTTATTTGTTCACACTTCGCTGGGCCACCCGGTACATTCGCGTGATATAATCTTGCGTGTACAATTGTGATGTACAATCCTATATAAGTTCTCATTCTTGCTCATATTACTGCAAATATTGGACTGGGAACCCCCCAGTATTATAACATACTAATTCTATGTCCTTAACTCCTGGGGCCAGTGTATGATTGTGATACGTGTGCGTGACTGAAATGCGTGTGCGTGAGTGAAGTGCTAGTACGTAACTGAATTGCCTGTACGTGAGTGAAGTGCGTTTACGTAACTGAATTGCCTGTACGTGAGTGAAGTGCGTGTACGTGACTGAATTGCCTGTGCGTGAGTGAAGTACGTTTACGTAACTGAATTGCCTGTACGTGAGTGAAGTGCGTGTACGTGACTGAATTGCCTGTGCGTGAGTGAAGTGCGTGTGCGTGACTGAATTGCCTGTGCGTGAGTGAAGTGCGTGAGCGTGACTGAAGTGCGTGTGTGTGACTGAATTGCCTGTGCGTGAGTGAAGTGCGTGTGCGTGACTGAATTGCCTGTGCGTGAGTGAAGTGCGTGAGCGTGACTGAATTGCCTGTGCGTGAGTGAAGTGCGTGAGCGTGACTGAATTGGCTTACGTGATTGAGGTGTAGGTGCGTAATTGTTGCCTTTACTTTAGACGGCATGGGACTTGGGTAGTAGCTAAAGAATGAGCTAAACAGCTCGTTTCTATTGCTTTATTTTATGGTATTGTACCGTGCATTACAGTGTGCTCCGTTGCTAGTGCGGACCGTGCTGCCAAGTGATGGTCCGGCACCGTTATTTGGTCCGTCCGTTTCCGCTGTTTAGGTCAGTGATGATACATGCAGCAACTGCGGACGTGAGCGTTTTCCTACCTTATTTCTTCCGAGTTCCTGTCTTTAGTGCTACAGTCCTTGAAGCTATTGAACTTCACAGATATGCATCCTGGTGTATGCCTAAATCTATTAATTTATCTAGAGCTAAATGTATATTTATACTGCTATACATGTATATAGGTACATGTATATATAGAGGTACATGTATACATAGTTACATGTAAGAGCTACATGTATAAAGGTGCATGTATAAAGCTACATGTATACATAGAGGTACATGTATAGAGCTACATGTATACATAGTTACATGTATAGAGCTACATGTATACATAGTTACATGTATAGAACTATATGTATAGAGTTACATGCATGGAAACAGTACGCCGGTAGTTCGCACACTGTGGACGCTGTAGGCTGGTTGTTTACTATGCACAGTGTGTTTACTATTAATTTATTAACACACGGGTTAGCATTCAGAAAATTTTGACCGTTAAAAATATTTAAACCCTGGACCATAATTTGACCCTTACGATAATTTAAATACTCAATGATAATTTTTGGCCTTAATATAATTTTAACCTTTGATGAAAATTTAAACTCTTGATAATCTACATCTTAATAATGTTAAGTAAACACGCACAACCACGAGCAGCGCTGTTGCTAGTATTGTTGTTGCTGTTACTAGTATTGTTGTTGCTGTTGCTGGTATTGTTGTTGCTGTTGCTGGTATTGTTGTTGCTGTTGCTGGTATTGTTGTTGCTGTTACTAGTATTGTTGTTGCTGCTGCCGCCCACACAGCTGTTGCAGGTCACACCGTCCATGTAAGGCTCCTGCTCCTCCTACACGTCCTGTGCGTGTGTGTGTGTGTGTGTGTGTGCTGCGTGTGCTGCTTGTGTGTGTGTGTGTGTGTGCTGCGTGTGCTGCTTGTGTGTGTGTTTAGAAAAAAACTTTCTAGAGTTATACGAGAGACTAAATGAAGCACATGTAATCTTTGTATAATTGTATCATTGCTTTATTGTTACAGCTGTATTATAAATTGTGTTATACTGGGTCTCCATAACGTTTCCTATAAAAGTCTCATAAAGTCTAAACAGCACCTCTTTCATAAACAGGATCCCTGAAACACACAAATGCAAAATGTGATCAAAAACTTTAATAAACACTGAATACAATAGAACAAATTTGAATAAAATATCTTATCAATTGCATTTGTAATAAATTTTTGAAATGGTAAAGAGATTTTATGGACAATCGTTCTAGTTCAAATATGAAAATAATTTCTTTTTGAATAACTTATGCAAGTGCTGCGTGCTCTATGACAAACCCCTGCAATGAACATTTAGATTTTGTTTTCTCTTATATGAGATCAGGAACATGTCCAGAACATGACACAACATGTCCTGAACATGACACAACATGTCCAGAACATGACACAACATGTCCAGAACATGACACAACATGTCCTGAACATGACACAACATGTCCTGAACATGATACAACATGTCCAGAACATGACACAACATGTCCTGAACATGACACAACATGTCCTGAACATGATACAACATGTCCAGAACATGACACAACATGTCCTGAACATGACACAACATGTCCAGAACATGACACAACATGTCCTGAACATGACACAACATGTCCAGAACATGACACAATATGTTGCAACTTCTCCTGAACCTGTCTCGCCGTGTTCAGAGCTCGTTTTGGTGTCCACAACCAACTTTCCCTTTTGTAAATTGACCAAAAAGGAATACTTAGAAACTATTTCAGTTCATACCAAAAGAATAGAATGGCTACATAAACCTCACAGGAACAGCTTACGCCTTATCTCATTATAGAGAGGAGTTATCTCTGTGTTATCAGTAAATTATCTTATTATCAGCGCTGCGACTCATTCCCTACTGATAAGCTTCTCAACTTATTTTCCGGGCTATCGTAAATGCCAGCTAAAGTTTTTCCATAAGGGAGATTTTGCTTCCAACTTTTTTGAAGCAATGCTGAACTTTGTGAACGATACTAATTTGTCTGTTTTGCATAAATAACGGAATTGTCGCCCACTGTTCACTTTATACACAGAATACAATACTAATACAGGTACCTTGGAGCTGTATTAAAGCCCACACAGCCTCAATACCAGCACTGATACTAAAGATCACATGCATTGTAGTTACCAATACTTGCATTGTGTTGTTGCTTGGCTGCCTCTCACCACTGCTCGTAGTATTTAAAAGAAATGCTATTGATAGCCTTTTACCTTTTCTTTTTCATGATTACTATCATGAAAATGTGATAACAATCATTGGTATCATAGAAACATTTAACGTATGAATAAGTAATGTATCTGCAGTTTATGAGAAGAATGATTTAATGGAGCAATACCCTTTATTTCATCGGGAGCAAACACTTAACATTTCTAGTCTATAAGCACTTGTGCTTCATGTTAATGGAAACTTTTTCGCACTTTACTATGAATGAAGTTACTCTTCTTCACTTTATGTTTCTACTTTACGTTAATATGAAGTAGAATTATGACTCGTTAATTTTTTTCACAAGCTTGACCAGTGCTTGTGTGAACAAGCCAGGACTGTTCAGAGAACAACATGAACACCGCAAATAATTGTATGGAACAATTTTATTCTAAATGCTCCTTTCTCTTTGGCACTTGGTGTGGCGAGAGGTTCATGCAACTGCAAAAAAAACGAGTGCAGCGTGAAGAAGAATAGGAAAAAGCTAGCAATGGAAGGTATATGTAGACACGCCATTAACTAGACTTCACATAATACGAGCCAAACTTGCAGGTTTATTTTCAGCAGTAAGTCGAATTTGCTGTCTGTCAAGTTGGTCAAGTTAGTCGTTGTGAAGTTTGTCTTTCTGAAGTTTGTCTTTCTGAAGTTTGTCTTTCTGAAGTTTGTCTTTCTGAAGTTTGTCTAAGCAGCGCATAATTTGCCAGCACGACAAGTACCAGCGCATAAATTGCTAGCCCATAAATTGCCAGCGCATAAATTGCCAGCCCATAAATTGGAAGCGTGTAAATCGTGACTGTGTGAATTACGAGCGTATGCATGCAGTGGCAGGGTTTCGTCCTACACCACGTAATTACGTATCAATGATGCGTAATTTTCTCTGTCACCGTATAATTGAATGCAATTAGCTATTGTTGTGGTGGTAGTGGCAGTTCGCTCGCTCTTGTCTTCTTGCTCGCTGTTGTTTCTTCGTAGTATCTATGATACTACGCATAGAATGCCTACCACTTAAGGATTTTATGATAAGGCATTTTTAAAAACCAATGCTGTTACATTTCTTATGTACCAACTTTATTAGAAATATACGTTTTTGTTTTGTTTGTTGTTTTGCTTTGCAACTCTAGTTTTGACTTCAAAACGTCTCACAATCCTCAAGGGATACGCCCAAGCAGCCTCCGGGAACCTCAGATAGGGAACCGTTTTGCATCTAGTGTTTGAGCTTCTGCAGACCAGGTGGAATCATAAAGTGCAATGCAGTTGCAGCGTGCATTTCTCAACCTGTTCCTATAATTTTCTTCTGCACTCGGGCCAAAAAAAACCTTACTTACCCTTAAATATTTCTAATTTTCCATTCATTTTCCCTCTAATCTGGATCCTGTGTGAACACTTGATTTCATCGAGTGATGCTCACATTGCCTCTGAAATATTTGGACCTTTAAATTGAAGTTCTGCTTATCTTCCTGAAGGGACGTTGTCGTTTTGTTCGTAACGCTTTCACTAAAATAACCCTAATTTTGACCCTCAATTTTTAACATTCCCTTATTTTTTCCTTCTTTTATGCTACCGTAGTTTTACATGTTTTTTTATTTAACATTTTTTTACATCTCGCTTTCTCTCTAGTACAGTTGTCCATCTCTGAATAACAGTAAGGTTTTGCAGTGTACTGCACTACACAATGAACTGTGGCACCTTTTATCAGCTATAGTGATAAAACAACATTGTTTTTTCCCTCTAACCACCCGTAGCTGTTCCCTCTAACCACCCGTAGCTGTTCCCTCTAACCACCCGTAGCTGTTCCCTCTAACCACCCGTAGCTGTTCCCTCTAACCACCCGTAGCTGTTCCCTCTAACCACCCGTAGCTGTTCCCTATAATCACCTGACCTGGTCCAGACATTGCGTGTTCTAGGAAATCAGTGACTGCAACACACGGCAACGGGAGCTCGTCATCTCCTTCACCAAACCAAGATCACTGTTTCCATTGATCACTGTGTTTCCATTGATCACTGTGTTTCCATTGATCACTGTGTTTCCATTGATCACCGAGTTTCCATTGATCACCGAGTTTCCATTGATCACCGAGTTTCCATTGATCACTGAGTTTCCATTGATCACTGTATTTCCATTGATCACTGTATTTCCATTGGTCACTGTATTTCCATTGATCACTGTGTTTCCATTGATCACGGAGTTATAATTAATAAGTATGCCTTATCAATGATGACGGAAAGCAAGACTCGGACCAATGGTTGTACAGCACACAAAGATACGGTCAATATTCAAGCTACATCACAGAGCTCTTTGGTCATGTTGTATGTATAATACTTACCTTTGCGTGGCGCTCTGGTTATCATGTATAGAACTTTGTGTTGATGTTTGTGTGTAGGATGTTTGTGCCTCGGATGTTTGCAACTAGGATGTTTGTGCCTAGGATGTTTGCGGCTAGGATGTTTGTGCCTAGGATGTTTGCGGCTAGGATGTTTGTGCCTAGGATGTTTGCGGCTAGGATGTTTGTGCCTAGGATATTTGCATTTATGATGTTTGTGCGATAGACTACGAACATTTCTTACATTAGGCCATTGTATTTGCATGGAGTAATTAGAATATGCTTATTATTTGAAGCAAAAAGTTGCATGTATGAAGTCAGCCTGCATGACTGTTTGTAGTTGTCGTACCCGTGTTAATTGGACGAAATTACGCGTGTAATTACAGACGTTCAAATCATTACATGTCGTTTACGTAATTATCTGTTTGCGTCGTGCCTTTTATCACAGGGAAGGATGAGGTAAAGGAACGAAAGTGTGAAGTCAAAACTTTCTTCACTATCTTTAGGATTTGTATGATTCCTGAGCTTCTCCTGAGGATGCGCGTTCTCGTATGCCGTGAATTGCTTAAGGCTTAAGCAATTCACGTTTCTTGGAGATCGATCCACGAATCGCTGGCCGCGGCAGAATAAGAAACACAGGTTAGGGAGGAGGAGGAGCATTGCAGGAGTCTGTTGTGGGTTCACGAGTGTGGTTGGGGTAGTTTTTTTATTACACAAGCCGAGGCCCAAAATTTTCAGTAGAGTTTGACAAAATACGCCGCCATTCCTTGTGTGGTCATGTGTGAAAAGAGTTTGTGAAACGATAAATTTTTGACGAGGCTCTCTTGGAACGAATTTTGTGTTTTGGCAACTGAATAATACTGAGTACTGTGCAGGCAGTGTGCTCCAATTCTTGTACGTGTGTGCTGTGGTGCACATGCGTGTGTGCTGTGGTGCACATACGTGTGTGCTGTGGTGCACATGCGTGTGTGCTGTGGTGCACATGCGTGTGTGCTGTGGTGCTCATGCGTGTGTGCTGTGGTGCACATGCTTGCATAACGACATCATTGTGATTCGATGCACCACTTTGGTATGAGCACAATTCTATACCCATACAACTCTATTTAAAATAAATTCATCACTTGTCAATAAAATAACTTTATGTAACCTTTTTGCATAAAGTTATGAAATTTTAAAAAATCCATAATAGTTTGATGGCTACTGTATATGTTTTTGTCTTCTTCTTATTCTAATGTTAAAATTCCCATAGGAAAACTTTACAGAACACTTCTCCGTATTTTCTGGTTGTTAACTACGTCATATCTAGTCAATGTTACGCATCGTTATAAACCTGCGCAAAATTTTCGACTTTGAAAAGTGTGTAGAGATTGAGTGAATGAAACGCTGGTCTCAGTTCCCGTGGACTTTACTGATGACTTCTAATGTCACAGAGGATAAGATTACAAAATTCTCCATCTTTTCTAGAGCAATTGCGTGTCTCGGAATGACTCACAGATAATTAGAGTGGTTATGCAATTAAGTCCGTGGACTTCTGAGGACTTGAATATTTCCTGCTGAGCTCCAGAAGCTTTAATTCAAACTGAACTTCAATTGTTCTCGACATTATATAAAAGAAATCTTGATATTTTCCTGGGTGCTTTTCTGAACAGCATTTATAGAGGAAGAAGAAGATTGGCAGTTGACTGATGCTCACGATTTTAACTGACTGTGATTTACTCTCAAGCGACTTGACTGTCATTCACGTGAGACTGGACTGACTCATTCATGTGAGACTGGACTGACTGTCATTCACGTGAGACTGGACTGACTGTCATTCATGTGAGACTGGACTGACTGTCATTCATGTGAGACTGGACTGGCTGTCATTCATATGAGACTGGACTGAGTCATTCATGTGAGATTGGACTGACTGTCATTCATGTGAGACTGGACTGACTGTCATTCATGTGAGACTGGACTGACTCATTCATGTGAGACTGGACTGACTGTCATTCATATGTGACTGGACTGACTGTCAGTTGTGGACATTAAGATTGCTGTTGGATATAAAGGTTAGTGTGAATGGGAATGTGTTCTAATCATTTAATTACTACAAAAATAAGCATTGTGTACGAGTGCGAAATTGTCTTTAGTTGTGTGGTCTGCGCGAATTAATTTACTCAGACGAAGAATTTTTGCATTTTCGGAGAATTGTATGCTGGCAGAATATTTTCTGTGAGTTGATACTTCAATACAGGATGTTTGGTATTGCTCGTCTCTCGTGACGAACGTAGTTGGTGATGAACGTTTATGGTGATGAACGTTTATAGGGATGAACGTTTATAGGGATGAACGTTTATAGGGATGAACGTTTATAGGGATGAACGTTTATGGTGACGAACGTTTATAGTGATGAACATTTATGGTGACGAACGTTCCTGGAGAACCTTTATTGGAAAAAACGTTTACTATGAAAAACAGTTCTTAAAGTTGTTTCTTATGACATGTCTCTTCTAACCAATTTATCATGTGATCGATGTTTTCTTCGATCATTGTGTTTTATGACAAATGTTTCGGGTGACAAACGTTTTGTGCAACAAACGTAGTGTGTAACAAACGTTTTGAACAACAAATTATTACTGCACATAGAGGTTCATCCTGAAAAACTTTTCCTGTAGAAATCATTTCTCTCGCAAACTAATCTTTGTAGAAAAACAATTTTGGCGAAGGTATTTTTTGAAAGTGTTGCTTGAAAAGTTTCCTGCTGTGAACGTTGCGTGAGTAAAACTTCCCGACGCAATGTTTCGTCTGTTCTGAAAACGTCTTTTTTGCTTACGGCTTTTTTCTCCGCGATGATCCCGTGTTTACCTACGATGACTATTGCCAGTAAGCGCATGTTTGGGTCACAGCAGCGTCGTGTTTGCTCAAAAAACGAATTTCTGATCACGAAAACGTTTTGTCCTGCATTACATATAGCGCATGATTGTACCATGATGTAAAGTGTATGCTGTTTTGACGCTCTAGATGACATTTTACAACTAGCAACTTACGTTTTTGTAATGCAACTTCAGTGTTTTCTTTATGAAAACATCGTTTTTCGTAAGAAGTGTCAGCAGCTGCTGAACTCCTGACCTCGCCACGCTGGAACCACGTTGTGTGGTGAGCTTACTGAGTGGTGAGCTTACTGAGTGGTGAGCTTACTGAGTGGTGAGTTTACTGAGTGGTGAGTTTACTGAGTGGTGAGTTTACTGAGNGGATGAACATTTATGGTGATGAACGTTTATAGCGATCAACATTTATGGTGATGAACGTTTATAGCGATCAACATTTATGGTGATGAACGTTTATAGCGATCAACATTTATGGTGATGAACGTTTATAGGGATGAACATTTATGGCGATGAACGTTTATGGTGATGAACGTTTATAGGGGTGAACATTTATGGTGATGAACGTTTATAGCGATCAACATTTATGTAGATGAACGTTTATAGGGATGAACGTTTATAGTGATGAACGTTTATAGTGATGAACGTTTATAGTGATGAACGTTTATAGTGATGAACGTTTATGGTGATGAGCGTTTATGGTGATGAGCGTTTATGGTGATGAGCGTTTATGGTGATGAACGTTTATGGTGATGAACGTTTATAGGGATGAACGATCATGGTGATGAACGATCATGGTGATGAACGTTTATAGGGATGAACATTTATAGGGATGAACGTTTATGGTGATGAACGTTTATGGTGACGAACGTTTATGGTGACGAACGTTTATGGTGACGAACGTTTATGGTGACGAACGTTTATGGTGACGAACGTTCATAGTGATTAACGTTTATGGTGACGAACGTTCCTGGAGAACCTTTATTGGAAAAAACGTTTACTATGAAAAACAGTTCTTAAAGTTGTTTCTTATGACATGTCTCTTCTAACCAATTTATCTTGTGATCGATGTTTTCTTCGATCATTGTGTTTTATGACAAATGTTTCGGGTGACAAACGCTTTGAACAACAAACGTTTTGTGCAACAAACGTAGTGTGCAACAAACGTTTTGAACGACAAACGTTTTGTGTAACAAACGTAGTGTGCAACAAACGTTTTGAACAACAAACGTTTTGGGCAACAAATTATTACTGCACACAGAGGTAAGAAATAGCTACGCATCATGAAAAAGTTTTCCTGTAGAATTCATTTCTCTCGCAAACTAATGTTTGTAGAAAGACAATTTTGGCGAAGGTATTTTTTTGAAAGTGTTGCTCGAAAAGTTTCCTGCTGTAAACGTTGCGTGAGCAAAACTTCCCGACGCAATGTATCGTCTGTTCTGGAAACGTCTTTTTTGCTTACGGCTTTTTTCTCCGCGATAATCACGTGTTTACCTACAATGACCATTGCCAGTAAGCGCATGTTTGGCTCACAGCAGCGTTATGTTTGCTCAAAAAATGTATTTCTGATCACGAAAACGGTTCGTCCTGCATTACATATAGCGCATGATTGTACCGTGATGTAAAGTGTATACTGTTTTGACGCTCTAGATGACATTTTGCAACTAGCAACTTACGTTTTTGTAATGCAACTTCAGTGTTTTTTTATGAAAACTTCGTTTTTCGTAAGAAGTGTCAGCAGCTGCTGAACTCCTGACCTCGCCACGCTGGAACCACGTTGTGTGGTGAGCTTACTGAGTGGTGAGCTTACTGAGTGGTGAGCTTACTGAGTGGTGGTCTTACACGACCGTCTCCCCTCCTCGTCTGTGTGGGCTGTGCGGGAGTGTGGGCTGTGCGGGAGTGTAACTTATAAACTACATAATGTGTTAGTAATTTTTACAGTTGTATAGACTATGTGTACACTAGTGTAAAATATGCAGTAGCGGACTCTACATAGAAATTTAGATTATACAGAAGTGTAATAGAGTGTGAGTATGGCCTGCACGATGATGTAGTCTACACAGAAGTTTAGACTATTCAGCAACACAGATAATACAATATTTGAACAGCAGCATAGATCATGTGGCCTGTATTAAGCCCTGTATTTATGTAATCACTCGTGCGTGCTGGACAGTGTGACGTCAGAATCATAATAATGAAACAGACCGTCTTGTTTGTACAGGAAAAACTCGGCTATTTCTTACCTGACGTTATTTCTTAACTCAATCCTCAAGAAACTGGTATCGTTGAATTTGGATAACTAACTTATGGACCATTTGAGAAGGCGATATAAAGAAGCGTTTCAATTTGGGCAGAACATGTTAACCTAACTACATGTCAGAATGCCCCCCAAAAATCCAATTTTCTTTTTTGTATTTTCTTTCCAGACTTATTTTCTTGGTGGCTAAATTTGCTAATTCTGTTGTGCTTTTTCCAGGCTTGTTTCATCTAGTACATTTGCTTCGCTATATTCTAAGGCTTTGTTGCAGTATTTCACACGCTTCAAAAATGTTGTTTTGTATGTGTATGAGTGTGTGTGTGTGCTCCATGCAACTATGCTGGGCCGTCACAACTGTTTGTTGTGGAGCCTGTGAAGCTTTGAGTACTTAAAATGTAATCCATCGTACTGTGTGGT
>VCRD01009690.1:0-14084 GCA_006783055.1 Trinorchestia longiramus
TCAAGTGAGGGCACATGGAAGGCGTGTCAAGTGAGGGCACATGGAAGGCGTGTCAAGTGAGGGCACATGGAAGGCGTTTAAAGTGAGGGGACATGGAAGGCGTGTCAAGTGAGGTGCAAGAACGCGTTTCTGACACATTGACAGCAAATAGATTTATGGTCAGCGTTCTCCCGTTAACCTTTTTTTGATAAATGAAATTCAGATGATGTGAGAATGAAAACGGTTTGGGAAATTAGTGAAAACAGTATTTCAAGTTATTCATCTTTTTATAACTTTTTGTAGTAGGCTATGTCATAAATATCAGTGAGACAAGGACATAAAAGATAAGACAAATGTTACACACATCCGGGTTACATGTCAGATAAGAGAGCATTACTGTTCCACACATGAGTGACGAGGCAGTCAGTGTTTAGCGTGTGGATAAATTTGAACCCCTACGTGTGTCTGCATACACTGCTGTCATGATACAACCTGTCACGGTTTGAAAGCGCTGCACGATTTGGTCTACAAATTTTAAGACTAGTTTAGTTTATTTACTGTCATTGAAAAATCATTTGGCGTAAAAAAATTTCAATAACCTCACCACTGAGTTCAAATTCGTTAATTTTCTTTCTTGCTCGTGACTGATAAAATAAAAGAAGACAAAAAATAGAAAAATACTATGGGTGAAGATGTACGAAGTAGGATTGTATATTTTCTTATATAGAATGTTCACAAGATTTATGGGGACTTCATAATCTCAATGACGGGCTCTAATTTATTGTTTGTTTGGTTACTGTGTGTGTATAACTATGTGTATTGTAATTGAAAAGGCTTCATTATGAGTTCAAATTGTTGAATCTTACATTTTTCGTACAGAACTAACGACATAACTGTTGTCGGAGTTGAAAAATGTAATCGTATGCTGAAAATCATTTATATGAATGTGCAATAATATAAATGAATACACAAATTCCACACGTATTGTTCAAATCCATGAGTTACTCCACGAAATGCATTCAAGTTACAGCACCTCTGATATTTAATCAGAACTGAAAACGTATAGAAACATGCGGTTTATTGTAAAATACGCCTGCACTCGTTGCGAGTATGTGACGGAGATGACAGCACTGTACAGCTCACAGAACTCTAATGACAGCGGCGAGAGTGAGGACTGTTTTTGATACTTAAATGGTGTCTGTGCTTCCATTGAGTTAGCTAGCGCTTCATTTCAGGATTAAACAGTGGTATCTATGTCTCGTCCATTGTCATAATTGAGGAAAAAAAGTTCCATTCATGCTGTCCTCTACATCAATATAGCTTGGCAACATGCCACACGCTCAGCCTTGTGGTCGTCCTTCAGCATTCGTGGCACCAGCTTGGATGACACTTTTCGGGTTTCAGGTCTTGTAGGATTGTGTGCACAGAACTTTTAGAAATGCCAACTTTGGAGGAGATATGTTCCAGACTCATTTGACTATCCTTCAAAACAACTTTCTCTACTCATTCGATCATGAAATCAGACCGGCTGGTGCGAAGGCGACGTTTTACCTTTATTGAACTGTTTCACACACGAATGCACATGAGACACGTACTATATGTCGCCATCAACACACGTCTTACTCAACTGGCGATAAAGTTTAATCGGTGTCACGCCATTCAAATGCAGAAAACGAATGATTACCTGTCATATTTACACATTGTCAAAAAGAGTTCACATTCGAGTTGCTGCGGCTAGAGTCATGGTCGTCACGTGTTTACAACGAGTGCACCCGTATTTCAAAACAAACCTCATGTTTTTGTTTCCAGTTCTCAGCAAAAACATAGGAGGTTTCATAATTTCATTGCACTACGTACAGAGCTGACAGCAATCCATGTAATATCGAAACGATACTTGAAGCATCGCACAAGAGGGAAAGCTTATGCATCATTATATTGAATTCGACTTTCAGACATTTTTTGGAAGTTATATGTTGATGAAATCGCATGTTCGGACCTTCATCTGACTTTGGGGCAGGCATGTGACAGGCATAATTTATGCAGATGACCGCAGTGGGCCGTGTTGCACGTTAGTCCGTTCTCAAAGTTAACAGGGAATCGCTCTGCTTCGTACCAACGTTCCAGGTACTACACACGAAGTTGTTGCGCTATCTATTGTGCCAGTAACGTACTGTATCGAGTGCAGGTGGAATGAAAGTACATGCACATGGAATGAAAGTACATGACGCACATAGCTCGGTACTAACTGTATGACGCAAATAGTTATAGTACTCACTGGATGACGCACATGGATTGGTACTCACTGTATGACGCACATATTTATAGTACTCTGAGATTTAGACATGGTTTTAATGGCTTCTAACACTTGTCAGAAAGCAGTTATGATTTAGGAAGAAGATACTTCGGGTGTTTATTATAAGTAACAGTTTTTGTAACACGTTCAAATCACTACTTAATACACAGAATGCATCACATATCAATGTTGTAATTATTATTCAGAGCTACATCTATCAATCATGGGCTTAGAAAAAATTGTTAGCAAATGAAAATGCCGAGTTAGAAGTGGCTATGAAATTGAATTGTTGGCAGTGCTCTCTTGCAGCGTGAGGATGGAATGGCTTGCGACTGAAGTTCAAAGACATTTTTTGTGAAACATTGTTATGACGATTTTTTTTGTTCAAAACAATATATAACTAGATTGAAAAATTGTAAACGTATAATGCCAAATTTTGGAAAAATTCACATATGACGCATTATTTGTAATAAATGCCGTAAAAATAGTGAAGGTACTTCCATACCTTCATAATTTGAGACACGAGTAATGAAGTGATGGTGTTAATGGAGATAGTTCATGCAGCTAGCACCGTACTTTTAGTATTTTCCACTGTACCGTACGGAAAACAACTAACCCAGAAAGTTGAAAAGACGCTTCTGAAAATATTTCTTAATTATAAGTTAACATTTTGTGTTAGTTTTTGTTCATACTTTTCCAGCAGCCTTGAAGTGAGGATTTCTGTACAAACTGCACGTAGCAAAATGCACAACTGATATTCGATGGTCGGGGCGTTGGGAGTACGCGGGGGCGTGTGGGGCCACTGAGAGCTGCTCCCTCTGTGCAAACTTTACAACTTTCTGCCCAGTTAATTTCAGAAAAAGTGTCAGACTATGCAACGATCTTGTGAAAATGTTCTGTGTACCCTGATAGCACGAAATTTAACTGTTAATATTTATTACTTGTAGTTTATGACAATCAACCTTTATACGTGAAGACATCAAGGCCTTGTGCATCAGATGAATTGTTCGTTTGAACCTTTAAAGTAACGTCACAGCTTGCCTTACATTTGGCATTCATGCAGTGATTGACGGAAGCGAGGCGGCTATAAAGCCTCTTTCTCTAAAGGCTGTTCAAGTTCGCAGGGGAAAAACGCTCGAGGTCGCTACATTTCCATGCAATATTGGGATATAATCGAGCAGCCTTGAGTAATATTGGAAACTATTATTCTTTACTTCATTTATCAAGAAAATCAACCCAAAAAATATTAACTGAATATTTTTGATGTATTTTGTATTAGTGTTCGAGAGTTTATTCGATTTCCTTTGATTTTGATTGAACTGAGGTAAAAAAAAATTTAGACGCAGTTTGTGTAAAAGATAGAAAAACATTATTTTGCAACTCTTGAATGCAGTCCCGCCAGTGTTGAGGATCAGGGGGGAGGAGGCGGAGGAGGCGTGCTGGGATCGCTTTCCTGACTCCAGGGAAAAACATTTTGTTATTGTCAATGTAACATATTTAATACTATGAAAGTAAAACATAATGGAACGTATGTTTTCTAATAACAATTTTTGTTGAACATTTTTAAGTTCTGCTCTGCGTTAAATAAATTTAAAGTTTCTCTACATTACTCAAAATATTTGCAGTAATCTGTCGTGGTTTGGGTTTTATTACTGAATGAACGATATATTAAACCTTCTTCCATCTCGTTCTCGCTCGGAAAGATGCTGAAACTCGTCTTTAAAAAAAGATTTGAAATGCATTGCCTGTACAATTCGTTTATCAGTATTTTTTGAAGTATTCTTAGAAATACCTGGTAAGGGGCGGTGAGTTTGAGAATCGTACAGAACTAATCTACGAGCGGTGGAAGTACCTAACCTGCCTTTAATTATTTAACCCTCACTCGGATTTAGATTGCATTCTTGCCTGAGAACATTGTCGCTTCAATTGGAATTAACGAGACTGTGAGCGTGCAAGAAAGACAGAAATGCTGCAGTTGAATGTATAAAGTTCCATGCTTTCTGCTTTCAGGGCAATGTGAATTAAATTTATCCCCACTATGGTGTGAATGTAGGTGCAAAAACTGCAAAAATGTTGCCTCAACTGCACTACACGATAGTTTCTGAGCGTCATGAGAGCTTAGATCAAGCGTAGTACTCGCGGCTTCAATATTGAATGTTGCGATGCTTTGGAACTGACGGCAGTTCCCCTCGTCCAGGTAGGCCGTGTATAGGCCTGTCGCCCCCAGCAGCACCCACACCTTCCTGACACCCTTGTACAGCGTTAACAAACGCCCTTCAACACACACATTTCATTTATCAACACTATTTATTAAAACACCAGGTGTCTCCTTAAATAAATAAATGTATGTATATTTTGTGCGTAATTTCTCTCATGTTTTTACTATGGGTTTCTTCCTTAAATACTGGTAGTTAAATCCGTAGACTTTCCGATTAGGTCTGAGAATCTGTTCCCGTAAATTCTTCCTTCAAGTGCATGATAATTAAAACTCGTTATTTTTAAGTCATACACACTAGTTATTAAATGAATGTCTACTCCGTACGTATTATTTAAACAAGTGCCTTGGAAGTGTTTATTATTCGAAGAGGGGGGGGGGAGTGATTCAGTTTCATTTGTTCATGGGGGGGGGTTCTATTATGTTGACGGTAGTATTATATTAGAAGTCTATCGACTGTTATTTTGAGACTAGTACTCCTAATATTAAAAGGTACTACCACTATTATTCGGCCAAACAAATGAATGAAGAAATTGCTGTAACCGAAGTCATTTCTCCCTTACAGAGCTTGCATCAAATTACGCTTCAACCAACAACGCAAATATGAGAACATAAACCCGTATTGAACATCTAACGTACGCAATGAGAAACCAAAACTGATGTTATGTTCGGTATTGATGGTATCTCGAGAAGCACCTGCTGTACAACACCGCGCCCTTTGGGATGCCAGCTATGACTGACAATGTTTATTTATGATACTTCTTGTGCTGGGGATCAGACAACCTAACTACTCACGATGAGCAATAAGCCAACAAAATAGATTGTAGAGCAATTACTTGCAATGTTTGTCGTTCTTGTTTTATGTTGAAATTATGGATAAAATGGAAATTTTAGTTTATGGGAGATTTAGACGTTGAAGAATTGCAACTTATATATTAAGAAATATTTATATGTAACTACACGTATTAGATCTTAATCTGTTCGATTTAAACTGTGATACAGTGAATGCGATGATTTCATAGCAGCAACGCAGGCATTTCTAAACATTTAAGTTATTCGGAGATTCGTTGAACCATTCCTAGTTGCGTCACTCAACATAGAGGAGGAATTGTTTACTCCAAGTTTTGGTTCAGGACACCGCGAGCGTTGTAATTGTACGGTGTACTGCGAGCAGCTTACGAGGCCTGTGTTGACCTCTTGTGAAAGCCTGTGTTGACCTCTTGTGAAGGCCTGTGTTGACCTCTTGTGAAGCCCTGTGTTGACCTCTTGTGAAGGCCTGTGTTGACCTCTTGTGAAGGCCTGTGTTGACCTCTTGTGAAGGCCTGTGTTGACCTCTTGTGAAGGCCTGTGTTGACCTCTTGTGAAGGCCTGTGAAGGCCTGTATTGGTGACCCATCTGAGTAAGATGAAGTTCAATGAAGTTCTTCAGACAGACACTATCCAAAACTGAAATCCTTGGGATCAAGCGTTCCTAATTCTATCCTTTTTCCACCGTTGGGTGCGTTGATTATGTTGTTGGTAACATCGAAATGTATTTCATAGTTTGAAGTTCTTTGTCGCAAATGATCAGACATTTTTGGAGTTACGGTAAATTGTGCTCGTCTCTGTTGTATTCCAAATTAGACCTAACAATGACTGAACAACCCATAGAATTTTGAGAGCATTGGCTGTGGGTGTCAGGTTCGGGGTTTGATAGGTTTTATTTTACATATTTTTTCTCTTTGTAATAAGTTTGTCAAGTCAACATTGGTCACTGCTCTTCCTGCCTTTTCCTTTGTCTATTTTTTTAGCATAGTTTATTTATTAGTCAAAGCCCGCTCTGTCTTTAACACTCGTGTGAGTGATATAAAAACACATTCCCCGTTTTCAAGTAAAAACACAGCGTCTATGTACTGAAATTTCCCCTCTCCATGTTGCGGTCTGTTCTAGGTAGATCATCAGAATATCGCGAGGGTTGTTCTGATAACATGGTACACCTGCTAATGCTCTCCCTCGTTATGAGTTTCAGCCTTATTACTGTCTCTGACCGTGGCACCACGTGGCAGACGTCCGAACTCAAAATATTCCACGTACTTCGAGAAGTGAAGGAAAGTGAATTGCGTAGCGGCATATTTTTTCTCAAGCTACATTTCCATGTTCGCAGCAAACAAAGTTAACTTTGTTAGTTATGAACACGATGGTTGTTCATGTTGGACTCAAACCTGTTGTTCTCAATTTCCTAATGGATATTTTTTAATCTTTATATGCACATTGGTAACTAACTCTGTCAAGTGGTGCGTGTAGGACGTTACTTGTAGGACGTTACTTGTAGGACGTTACTTGTAGGACGTTGCGTGTAGGACGTTGCGTGTAGGACGTTGCGTGTAGGACGTTGCGTGTAGGACGTTGCGTGTAGGACGTTACTTGTAGGACGTTGCGTGTAGGCTGTTGCGTGTAGGCTGTTGCGTGTAGGCTGTTGCGTGTAGGCTGTTGCGTGTAGGCTGTTGCGTGTAGGCCGTTGCCTCAGTAAAAGTTGATTAGGTCTTCTGTTCATCCTACTGGTAGTACAGTCATATTCACGCTCAATTTAATTATGCTACATTTTTTTTCAATCGATTCCATTCCTTTACCAAATGTACTTGTAATGTTGCCACAGGTCTCCTGAGATTTGAACATTCGCTATGTCTATAGGCTGATATTCTTTCCAGTTTGTTCAATGATTTTGTATCAAGTATTTTTCCAAATTCCTACCATTCCATGTGATCATACTTGCGCTGTAGTTCACAGTTAGACTTGGATATATTTCTCACATAAGGTCATCAAAATCTTTCTTTATTCACTTGCATGTGAAAAAATAAGCCACGCCTGGAGTTTAGAAAGTCCTATGACGCGCGCCCAAAGTATCTTAAAGTTGTGATCTGTCCAGGAATTTAAACTTGTTATCTGTCTCGAAGTTGACATACGCTCAATTTGTCCCAAAACTTTTTCTCACAAGTGGATGGTTGGTTTGAGGAGACTTGCACAGCATGAGACCTGGCCTCAACTCGTGGTCGGTGCTGGACAGCACCTCACACACTCCTCCTGTGTGTTCTCCTTAGCTATTTTTTGTGCCTTGTTTGCGTGGCATTAAAGTTTGTCATACTTCTGAATAATATTGATTTTGCTGGAATTTGAGCTGAGAAAATTGTATTTTCTCGATTTTGATTGTTGTGTTCACTAGTTTGTCGTACATTAACTCAAGTTATCTACTGGAATAATTTTTTCCATACTCGTTCTACGATTTCTTGCCAAAATCGTTCATCTCATTTATCTGTTTTTCATATTCGACAGCGAGCTGTAACAGCATAAGCTACTTTTTTAAAAAGCACAGATTAAATTTGCACACGGATCACTTTTTTTCGACATTGAATCACTCAGTCCATAAGTAAATAAATTCATAAATTTCAGTCCATCAAGCGTTGTTTATGGTGTTGGGTCGGCCAAAAAGTTCGTTCGTTTTTTAAATGCCATCTTCCTCTTTAAAAAACGGACGAACTTTTTGGCCGACCCAATATTTGAGATATCGTGAGTGTGCTCTGCAAACAACTTGCGAACTTGTGAATAATTCATGCTTCTTTCCGTAGTTTCCGCTGATTGTTGCGTACCTAGTTTCCATTGTCAATGATGTACTCAACACTGCAGGAACCCATGATGTGTGATCGGCTTATCAGAATTCTTGCCTAGGTTTCCATGTATTTTACTTTAATACCATTGACCTCAGTTTGGTCCCATTGATCTACAGCAGGACGGGTTCCTCTCTGGATCGGAAAAATTTACCTTACACGATTTCGTAGTTAGTGGTCTGAAATTAGTATCCCAATTTTGATTTCTTTTTATTGTAACTTTGTTCCCGTAATACTTGGTTCCCGTATTATTTAGTTCCTGTAATACTTTTTCAAAGGTCTCAATCATTACACTGAAGATGTGCATTTTGCTTATCGCACGTTGTTTATTTTCATCAGTACTGAAAACAAAGTGTAAATAGAAATTCAGTGCGTACAGTGTGTTCCATATGTAAATTAGACGTGTAAAATGTGTTCCATATGTAAACTAGACGTTTACAGTGTTTTCCATGTGAAATTAAAAGTGCACAGTGCATTCTATATGTAAATTAGACGTGTACAGTGTGTTCTATATGTAAATTAGACGTGTATAGTGTGATCCATATGTAAATTAGACGTGTACAGTGTGTTCCATATGTAAATTAGACGTGTACGTATAGTGTGATCCATATGTAAATTAGACGTGTACAGTGTGATCCATATGTAAATTAGACGTGTACAGTGTGATCCATATGTAAATTAAACGTGTACAGTGTGATCCATATGTAAATTAGACGTATGCAGGGTGTTTGATGTATAAATTAGACGTATGCAGGGTGTTTGATGTATAAATTAGACGTATGCAGGGTGTTTGATGTATAAATTAGACGTATGCAGGGTGTTTGATGCATAAATTAGACGTATGCAGGGTGTTTGATGCATAAATTAGACGTATGCAGGGTGTTTGATGCATAAATTAGACGTGTGCAGGGTGTTTGATGTGTAAACTAGTCGTGTGCAGGGTGTTTGATGTGTAAACTAGTCGTGTGCAGGGTGTTTGATGTGTAAACTAGTCGTGTGCAGGGTGTTTGATGTGTAAACTAGTCGTGTGCAGGGTGTTTCATGTGTAAACTAGTCGTGTGCAGGGTGTTTCATGTGTAAGTTAAACGTATACAGGATGTTCCATGTAAAATTTTTGCGATCAGCTTCCTCACTGGCATTTATGATGAGAGTACCCAAGTAGATACATTTGTAGCTTACTGTTATCTATAATCTTACATGGGTAATTTGAACTCTGCAATTCTGAAGTGTAATGATCCGCATTTTAAATTTTAATTATTGTCGAACTGTATTTCGCACGAATATGTATTACGTAGTACAAAGTAATGATTTGCACCGGCTAGGCAACCGCATTTAACGTATTAACTTTTCCTGCGATTGCCTAGCCGGTGCAAATTTTTACTTTGTACACATAGTCCCTAGAAAGCTTTAAAAATTACGGAACCTAAATTGAGTGACCCACCGGTGGGTCACTTCGCAGGAAATGTGTTAAGTAACCTTCTTTTCTCTGGAATACTCAAGCTATTTCAGTCTAGTGCAACCAACATCATAGACTAAATTTAAGTCTCACCTGAAAATTTCTCAGCACGTTGAACCTCTACTTACTGTGGATATACTTTGAGACAATTTATATCTGGATTTTGTACTTATTATATATTTTTGGAGAAAATATTTTTTGTTGCGGGTATGGTACCGGAACGAGATGAAGTGCCCCGTTCACGGCTGGGTAACTTGTCTCATTTATTTCTTAGACTCTCGAAGCTTTGCCAAAATAATTGTAAGCTTTGGAATCTAGGAACTAAGCCAAATATGAGGCAATAGCTTCGTTGTATGGGAGGACATCCACGAACTGCAAGTTAATTGTTCCATTATACTGAGCCTTTAAGCTTGGATTTAATTAAAATGGTCAGCGTCGGACCCTGAGCCGTATTTTTTCACAATAAATAAGGTACGGGGAATTGGCAGACATTTCTCGGCCATCATTTTTATTTTTTCTAGTTTCAGTTCATTTTTCAACCTCGCTTACGTTAACACGAACCAAATTTATCTGGAATAACTTTTTTGCTACTGAGTAGGATTTCTTTACTCCGACATCTCAATCCGTTCAAGTGAAATTTACCAATTTAGTTTTCTGGTAAACTACAGACAATATTGACCTGGTCCGTTTATATTAAAGTGCAGCAACATAACTTCTTTTTTCAAAGACTTTTGTTGTGAAAAAAGAAGTTATGTTGTCGTTCCCTGCATTATAATCAGATTTTGAATAGTTGTTCTAAATAGCAACTCGGGTCTTTCCTACCGGGTAGTAAAAATTGCAAGATTTGATATACACTGTAATTTTGTGTGCTATCTACAGTGAAGTAAATCATTTTTTTGGACAAATCAAAACTTGTGTTTTAGTATATTTCGAAGAAACATTTTCATGAATTTTTGCAAATTGCAGCATTAAAAACAAACATTACTGAGCAATAAATCTATATGAGTCCTATTTGTTAGGCTTTGGAAATTTATATGTATTCAAAATTTGGACAGCGATTGTGTCCTCACTCGAAAAATAATTATTTAATAATTATTAGTTTCGTTATTACTGTTTTTGAACGATTTTCGCCGGTTTTTAACATATAGTGCCAAATTTAAGTGGATTCTTCGTTCATTCTTTTTCGGTAACTGTTATCAATTCATTAATCTACACACCTGTCTAGCACAGATTTGAGTTTCAAGTTGCCTCCTTTTTTGTGTGTCGGTTTCGAATCCCGTGATTGGCTAGGCCCAGTTTCTCAATCGGTTTCTGCTAATTATATCCTAATGTCTTCCGGTAATTGACACCAATCACCATTCGATCCTTCGATTATTTCCAATTTTCTTGTGCCATCAAATGCAAACAACACAACATCATCATCATTCTTCCACCAATCTACGTTACATTCAGATCATGTTTTTTGGTTATAAGCGGTTTCATCTTCCCTAAAAACCGGCGTTGCAATTCTGCCCGTACGATTTGATCTTGTATTCATTTGGCCATAAAATTTGTCTGAAAAAGTAATCACCACGCTTTAATTGGCTTTCAGCACGCTGCAATGTTGATTTCAAATTAGTTTTCTTCAGTAACGGGCTCGTGAGAAAATTGTGAATTGAGTGTTTGTCAATGAAGTTCATTACTGGTTCGTTTACAGACCTATGTGGCACTAAACTTACATTTTAAAGTTCTTTCTTAGAGATGAAAGAATCATTTTTAACTATTCGCTAAATACTAACGCCACTTTTTACCAAAATATTTTCAGGTATTCCGCACCGTGGAAAATTTTTGTAGTCTCAAACTGCATCCATTTCTGTACAATGAAACTTACTGTGCTAAAGGGAACATTTAGGCTCATGCAATTTTTGTGATGAATTTCATCGGCACTGTGAGCAGAAATTATACTATTTAAAAATGTTTTAAAAGCCCATTTTGCATTGGTACCTTGCATAGTTTTTAGTCAACAGGTCACCTTACATAAACTACCCTCTACATTATCCAGTAGTTTCTAACTATTTTAGAGTTCAAAGTTTCAAATATAACTAGAATATAACATGACTAATGCAATGTCCAAATACTTTGTCCCAAAACATTTTTAAAATTGTATATAAATTTAAATACTTTGCTAATATATTTTCGTTGCCTTGTAATGTGTGTTCTTAATATTGTATTGTATATAAATTTCAGGAGGATTCCATTACGAAAAATGATTTAAAAGTTTTGAACTTGCCAAATACTTGTTTTACCTCACAGTAGATCGCTAGGCCTGTAGCTATGGAGTCGCTGTACTATCCGTCCCGAGATGCAGAAGACATTTGCCCATTTTGTGTATTTCAAAGACTTTGAAATTCAAAAACTCGCAAAAACAACACGCTGGGTGATTCTCATGTTTAATTATTCTACCCTCTTAGCATGGAAGAACCAAAATTAAAATTAGATTTTGGAAATGAACTTTTTGATTTCAAACAAGCTGAAGCCTCACTCAATTTCGATAGAAATGTTTTTAGAAGCCCGAGCTTGCGGAATTGTTCTGTTTTGAAAACTATAAATTATTCTTTGTTTTTATAAGTTTAATGGGGAATGCGGTCTCACAGCTGCATGCTGGAGGTACTCCAGTGAGTGTAATTTGTTGGCAGACTCGCTCGTCGTTCCTACATACATTTTTAAATGTGTGAACCAATATCAGAATATGTGCTTCATCTGTTATTTACTGCTTTCTATGTGCGTGCCAGGGTTTGATTTAGTTAGGATTCCGAAATGAAATTGGGTTTCTGAACGACCTTTTTCACACAGGGTATAAGAAAAATTTCAGAAATAAGCATTTATTTTCCATATCAGTGAAAAGCATTCAGTACTCGCAGGTGTGCTTAAACATTCACGTCATCAAACGCCAAAGCTATTTTACACAAAAGATCTAGAATCATTTCCGGGTTATGCACTTCATGCATGTCTCATTTTTCTGAAGCTTCAGATCTTGATTGCACTGATTTTTGATCACTTCATAGAAACTGCGCATCCGCTTGCAATTTGAAGGGCGTTGTTGGAAGCTACGCTGAACTCACTTTTATCTCTTAATGTAAAAATGTGTAGTTTTTAATGTCATGCATCTGCAGGTTATATTGTAGCAGTTTTCCTGTAATTTTTCTGTAAACTGTTAGGGTGAGTTCATGAGCTCCAGTTTTATGTTTTACCAGGAATAATAATTTGTTGCAAAATGTAATTTGTATGCTACTTATGCTAAAGCAAGGACTACTATAAACAGGACGTGCACGGCCATATAACTGACTACGCTAGCGGAGGCCAGTTCACTGAGCTGAGTGAGCTCAGTTAGTCATCAACTGTCAACAGTGCGAGCTTTGTCGTAGTCTGGCGCTCGGTTTGAATCGGACATTGTTGTTTATTTCTCGGCACATGGCTGCATTTCTAAGTGGATACTGTTTGTTTACAAAGTTTATTGCTGATTGTATGTATTAAAAATGCCGAGCAAGTGTGGGGTTGTGAACTGTCGGGATAATCACAATAAGGAGAACAGGCACCGCGTGTTTTGCCTGCCGAAAGAGCAGTCTGAGAGACAGAAGTGGCTTGACGCTATTTCACCTCGTCAAAACTTTGTTGTTGATCCAGACAAGTTTTTCATTTGTGAGATACACTGGTGTGCTGACCCACCTTTGATCAAATTGCATGGTGGTTTTATGCGACCTGAAATCCCTTCCAGTATCTTCAATGTGCCTGCTTCATGTCTGCCATCTTCAAAACCTGCACCTCGCCCGGCGACTGTTGAAGACCAACAACAAAGGTATTTTCTTCAGAAGGATAAGAGAACTTCATTTGATGCTTTCAAACCTGAACGTAACCTGCAGAAGCAGTATAAGAACTTGATTATTTCAAGATCGGAAGAAAGGCTTGTGTGTTTGTTCATGACCGACTACATCAGTGAGTGCAGCCTGTCTGTGATTGTCGAAAACAAGCCCACTTTGTGTTCCCCACTGACGTTCAGTGCGTTCAAGAACGACATTAGTACCACTGTTTAAGACACTTCATCTCAACAATGGTTTGAGATCGTATACGCAATCCGACGAAACTGTGCGCTTGGCAATGAACTATGTATCACATCCCGTTTGACAAAACGATCCAAAATGCTTGGTCGACTGGTGAGCGAATCTGCTTGCGAGCGGGAAGACCCGGGTTCGAATCCCGCTGCTGACATGGTTGACGCGGCTAGAAATACGGCATGGGACTCGGGTAAACAACCGAATAATTATCCGACCCAAGAATGGGCCAGAGGGTTCGTTCCTATAGCCTCATTCTATTCTATGTTGTAACCCTTCAAGCTCACACGTCAGCCTATGTCGACACCGAGAAGGAGAAGAAGTTGGCATTTTTGACACGTCAGTTGGAACTTTTATCACAGAAGCAGTTTTCCATGAATGATTATTGTTTTGCTCTTCAATCATACCCAAAG
>VCRD01009695.1:3968-14073 GCA_006783055.1 Trinorchestia longiramus
AACAAGTGAAGTGCTGACTGAGAGTCTGATAGAATAACAATGTCTTTGTTATGTAGAGCAGGGTGTTTGTTGGCAAAAGTCAAGGTTTGGTGAATTCCGAACAGTTCTGCCCCCAGTACTGTATGAGCTGCATTTAGCTTCCAACCCACTGCTTGTGCCAATGAAGGCACAAACAGTGCTGCCGCTGTGGAACCTGATAACAGCTCTGAACCATCAGTGAAAATTTGTGTGAATCCACTATATTTTGCATTCAAATCCTCTTGCATAATCATTTGCTGCTTCTTGCCCATGGTATGCTGTTCTACATGGAGCATCGACTGAGATGAAATTTGGGAAGTTACTCCAAGGTGGCACTGGGGACAGGGTTCCTGTTCGGACTCTGCGTGGGATGAGTGCGTTCATTGAGACTAAGACTTGTCTTGCTTGGGTCTCAAATACTGTTTGTTGCCCTCTGTTTGCTAGTCCCAGCTGCTTCAGAGTATAGTCATGGTTTCCTCTATTCATGAGCAGATATACCAGCGAGCTGTCTGCAATTGGAGCCGCAGCTCCAGTGGGGTTATCCTTGACTCCACTTCCAGAGACAAAACTGAGCTGGTTTTTCTCACTCCCAATATGTTGCGTAACGCCGTATTTTTTTGCCGGTAAGTTTTTTGAGGCTGCTTGACCGTAGCATTCCCCAGGCAGACCATCCGTACTCTAGCTTGCTTCTGATAAATGCTATATACACCCGTCGAAGAAGCAAGCGAGATGCACCCCAGCGTGCTGCTGACAGGGCTCGCAGCACTTGTAACCTTTCCCGAAGGTCCCCACTAGATTTCCTATATGAGCTGCAAACGTGAGTCTTGGGGCATCAAAGACTATCCCCAACACCCTTTGGAAAGTTACGTTTAGCACCACTGAATTGTTCAGTCACAGTATTACATCAGGTATGCTGTGTTCCTTGGTGAAGATTTGTTGTAAACATTTTGCTGGGTTCACTATCAGTTTCCATTTTTAAAACCGTGCTGCTAGACTGTCCAAGTACCTTTAAAGGCAAGCCCTCACTTCTGTTAGTGTCTCCTTTTGAGAGTATGGTGATATCATCTGCATATATGATTAGTTGTACCCCATCGGCAACTGGCAGGTCTGACAACATGATGTTGAAAAGCAGTGGGCTAAGAACTGCTCCCTGTGGGAGTCCCCATGTGATAGGCACACCCTCTGATTGCACAGCCCCCAAACGCACAGAAGCGGTTCGCCTCGTCAAATAGTTTTTGAGCCACTTCACGTAAGTTTTTTCCAACCCTGATGCTATCAGCTTGTAGATTATTCCTTCAAGCCACACACTGTCATAAGCACCATCTAAGTCCAAGTATACTGTTACGCATATTTGCTTCCTGCAGAAGGTATTGGCAATGAAGTCTTTAGCAATGAGTAAAGAGTTCATTGTGCTCTTTCCCCTCCGAAATCCTGCTTGCTCCCAAAGCAACAGGTTATTAGTATCCACCCAATACTCTAATCTTCTCTGGATCATACGTTCCATTAGCTTACCAATGCACGAGAGCAGGCATGTAGGTCTATAGGAGAAAACTTGCTCTGGGTCCTTTCCAGGTTTCAGAATTGGGAACCATATTCCCCATTTCCATCCTGGAGGGACACACCCAGTATACAGGCTTGTGTTATAAACACATAGCAGTTCCTTTTTCCAGGTTAGGAGCAACTTCTGCAAAAATCTATCATACACTCCATTCTGTCCAGGAGCTTTATTTTTAAGTGCTGACAGAGAAGAATTCAATTCTTCCATGTTAAGACATGGGACTTCCCTTGACTCCTCTGTCTCAAAGTAGTTGGCATTATTGACCCGAATGCTCTCGTCACTTCCCGTAGTAGCTGTGGTCGGACAATGTCTCCTGAAGTGCTTGGAAAATATCTTTGCTTTTCTAATGCTGTTGCATGTGGCCCTCCAACTGAATAATTTGGCATGCTTGCCCTCCTACTGATGCTTCGGATGCACTGCCAGACTGATGCGCTGGGAGTAGAACAAGTGAGAGCACCCACATACTGGGCAAAACTATTTCGTTTTTTGAGTAGGATGGTTCTCTTTGCTACCGCTTCAAGGCGCTTGTATCTTACAAGGTTTTCTTGTGAAGGAGAGCGAAAAAGTTGTCCCTTAGCACGTCTGTGCTGAGCTACTACTTTTGAGCAGGTTGCATCCCACCAGGGAGTAGCTCTGGAGATTCCAGTTCTGCCAGTTGACATGGGCACAGACTTTTCTGCAGCAGAGTTTATGGCACCCAGTAGGAAGTCGTTGCCCATAATAGCATTGCACGGGCCAACATGCGTTTGGTCTGTGTGAGCATTCAAGTGTGAGGTCCACTTTCTCCAGTCCGCAGCTCCAAGTTTCCAATGCTGTGCTGCCCCCATGGCATGCCTCGTTGGAAATACTCTTAAGGTACAGCACACTGGGAAGTGGTCGCTTTCAAGATCTGGCCCAGTTCTCACTTCACTGGTCCGCGCCAAGTTATGAGTAGCAAAAAATAAGTCCAGTGTTGATGTTGTTCCTACTCCTCTGTCTATGTACGTGGGGGAATCATTATTTATTATACCCAATGGAAAGGTATCCAGCATCTCTTCCAAGGCTCGACCTGCAGGATTAGTTCGGGATCGTTCATCCCAGAGAGGTGAATGTGCATTAAAGTCCCGAAGATAAAGGAATGTGTGGTTTAGCTGTTGTAGGTAATGTCTGAGTTCTGAAAGTGAAAAGGGTTGATTAGGATTATACACATTTATGATGTCTATGAGGCCTGAGGCTGTGTTCAAGGTAACTCCCTGCAGCTCCAGGTTCCCATCAAATGGTTCCAGTCTTAAATGGTGAAGGGGAATATCCAGCCTCACCAATATGGCTAGGCCTCCTCCTCTCACTCCAGCTACTCGTGGACACCAAGTCGCCACATATCCTACAAAGTTGGGTTTTGGTGCTGTATCCGTGAGCCATGTCTCACATAGACACACAACTTCTGGTTTGGTTGCATAAATGTGTAATTTTAATTCTGATAATTTAGAGGAAATCCCATTGCAATTAAACTGAATGACAGCCATCTCTCTTGCTTCATTTTGTTTTATGGTAAAATATTGATTAATGGAATAGGTAGCCATTACATTAGGGTATTGCACTGCTGGTTGGATTTTGTTTCTTGCTGTCTTGTCTTGCCCCTTGTGGGCTTTGGCATTGACATCCGCTTTATTTTCCCTGGTGTATGCCTCTGGGTCCTCGCAGGTGTAGCTTGAGAAAGTCTTGCCTCTAGTGCTGAATCCTTACATTGTGATGTTGCCATGTTCTTACTTGGGGATTTGTTCTCCTGGTTTCTGCAACTAGTAATTATTGGTTCTCAGTACTCAGTTCCAAAGGGGTTGCGGATCATACCTGCCAACAGCAATTGGCGCTGGGGTGGTTGTTCTTTTTGCATGTTAGCTGGAATTAGCTCACTAAGTTAGGAGGAAACTTTACTGAGTATTGTGTGGGAAACCTCTGTAATCACTGATTCCATTTTGTGTTTTAGTTCCAAGCTTAACCTCTGTATCACTGTAGATCCCATCTCTTTGCCCATTTCCTTCATTTGGTGCTCCAATTCTTTACCCAAAGATGCTACACTTTTTGATAAATTTTCAGCACATTCTGTAGCTGTTGTCATTTGTGGGGAAGGTTTCTTTACTGGCTGAGTAATATTCATGCTGAGGGTCCTCTTTTGAACACCACTCAGTTGAAAATGCTCGCTTGTGGATGGCAGGTCAACCAAACCTGAACAACAGATATGTAGAGTGGGCTGCTGGAGGCTGTTGAGGGGAGAGCTTCTGCATCTGACCATAGGTAGGATCCACCTGACTGGTGAATATCTACCATGACTTCTTGGATAGTTAGGTCATTCTGATTTTCTTGCTGATTCCCTTGAATACTGTGTTGTGATCCCATGATGTTCGACCTAACTGTTGGAACTGTCAAATTTTGTTTCTTCGTAAATGGTGCTTTAGTGGCAAGTTCAGTCTGTGTTTTCCTCACCTTGTGTTTGGCTGCTTCAAAACCCACTCCAGAGCGCTGCAGCTTCTGTATAGCTGCTGCATTTCTGATAGCTGGACATTCTTTAGAGCTTGCTATGTGAGTCTGATGGCAGTTTGCACATTTCTCCTGTCCTAGTTCAGCAGTGCACTCATCCTTTGTATGTGGGCCAGAGCACACCAGGCAGCGAAGAAGTGAATTGCAATTCACTGCTACGTGTCCCAGCCGTTGGCAGCGGTAACAGCGGCGAGGTGGAGCATTGAAAAGGAATACTGCATATCTGGTAAATCCCACATATATGTGTGAAGCACAGTGAGTTCCTGCAAAGCCTAACTTGACTGCTGATGACTCTTCTTTTTACCTCCACTGTACCGGGGTAGGCGAGTTACAGAAAGCAATTCACTGCTTCCACAATCTGCAGATGCCTTGATATCTTCCACATTTATACTTGGATGTATTCCCTTGATAACTCCCCATTACTGCATCTGGGAAACAGGTTGAGAACAGTTGACAGTCCACTTGCCCAGCCTTTTCACTGCTAAAAGAGAAGCCAGTTTTCCAATTGTTGCTTCTTCTAGCTCAAAGGCCACTAGATTACCCCGTTTGTTTACTCGAATGTGACTCTTCTGTATTACTTTAAATGGCGACTCACCAATACCTTGTGCTAATGCCACTGGGTCGGAAGTAAAGGTGTGAGCTTCCATTCCAATTGGGCGCACCAGAATCCCTTTGCTATCCTCTGATCGCATGGTCTTTGTTACATTGAAGCCCAAATTTGGCTTCGAGACTCTGCCTTTTTCTCCTTTCTCCCTCAGAGAGTTTGATTGCTTACTAGTGCTAGCATCTGCACTATCAAAACTCGGGTTTCTGTTCACTCATGAAGGGCACAAATTGTCATAGGGTCTCTCTTTCTCACTACCTTCAGCACCATCTGCACTTGTGTGCATCTTCTTTTTTCCTCCTTCCTGGATCTCACTTTCTTCCACAGGTTTTTCTTTTATCTTCCGAGAGATTCTTGTAGTTTTACATTCTCCATCCTGCTCGTCCTCCATGGCACTTTCATCAAAGTCTGATGCACAAGCAACCTAATCTAACAGATCTTCCTCACATTCTTTTTCCACGTCATGAAGCATGGTAGCGTATCCCTCCATCTTTAGCTTTCCCGGTGGCACACTTGCCTTGGACCACCAGGAAAACAATCGCAAAAATGGGTTTTGCGGCTGTCTTTAGTGTTCTTTATAATTTCCGACTTTATTCACTTTCCACGCAACTCTTAACAGTAGAATATACTTAATTCAAGTAGCGTTAACGACAGCTGGATACGTCCTTCTCGCACCACGTCAGCCGGTCGTTATATCGCCTTCCTCCTAGGTAGACTTGGACTTAGACTTAGATTCGAGGGCCAGCGCTTGGCTGGGGCCTTTGTAATGGCCTTCAATTCCCTCTAATAACACACACATACAACAGGATGGCTCCTCAGACTTTTTTCTCCTGTGAGCCAGGGTCGTCTAGAGCAGTGGTTCCCAAACTATCTGACCTGACGCCTCCTTTTTGCTTCCCGTAGATCTGCACGCCCCCAGTGCCTCTTTTTTTCATATGAAATGATTCTTACATTTATTTCTTATCATTGTTCAGGAAAACATATTTGTTTGTATTAAATTTTAATACTAAAAGCCCCTCAAACAAATAATACTACATTCCAGTAACTAAAAAGGAAACATTTGGTTCAAAGTGAGCGAAAAAAAAGGTTTGAATATTAGCAAATTGGCAAAAATGAGTTGCAATTTTAAGAAAAAATAATTTGTAAACGTGGCATATAATATTTGGAATGACTCATGAGACTAAGGCAAAATTTATGAACTAATTTAGTGAGATGGTTGCTGCTGCTTCTTCCTCATAAGATTAGAAATTCTAGGATTGAAGGATGACAGCGCACAACGCAAGTCATTTTCTACATCAAGTCGGTTGCGCTGTTTTGTTTTCAGAACAACAAGAGCTGAAAATCCTGCTTCACAAAGATAAGTAGAAGAAAAGGGAAGAATCACACGAAGTGCTTCTTTACCTACTTTTAGGTACATGGGGAGATATTTCACCCAAAATTCTTCTAACTTCATTGTTTCAAAGTCCCTTTTCGCTCTGGAGTCACATTTCAAATCGATGGCTTTCTCTTGCAGTGATTCCCGTAACAACTCCACATCAGTGTTAAATGGACTCTGCACCAATGTCCAAAGAGAATTCTCCATTGAGACATCTGGAAAATAGTGCATAAATTCCTTAGCAAGGGAATGCAGATGTGATAAAACCACTTTTTTCACGTCATACTGCTGAATGTTTCTCTTCTCAGATAAGAGCTCATTCAGATGTGAGAACGATGAAAAGTTCCCAACTTGTACTTTTCGTTTCCAAAGATGAATTTTTTCGGTGAAATCTCTGATCACGTCAGAGTGTACAATGATGTTTGTGTTTCTTCCTTGTATCTTCATATTGAGGTTGTTGATAGCCTCAAAAAAGTCCACAAGGTATGCTAGTGAGAGCTGAAAGTCTTCCTCTCTGAATGTTTCATACAGTTTGTCTTGTTTCTGCTTCTGCAAGAAAATTTCCACTTCATCTCTGAGCTTGTAAAGACGACTCAGCATGTTTCCCTTGGAAAGCCAGCGGACTTCGATGTGAAACAGGAGAGTCTTGTAATCAGTGCCCAAATATGAGCAAAGAGCTGCGAAAAGCCTAGAATTCAAAGAGCTATTCTTTACAAAATTCACCACTTTTATTGCTAAATTCAGTAAACTGCGTAGATTACCAGCAGAGTTTTGCTTGCTAATGATTGTCTGTGGATAACACAGTGAGTCCCAGTTACACCAGGATTTTTCTTTCACCAGCTTCACAAATCCAGAACGAGATCCAATCATTGATGGGGCACCATCAGTACAAACACCGACTAATTTTTCCCATGAAATACCGTGCTCTAGGAAAAATTCATCAACCTTTTAAAAAACATCGATGGCCTTTGCTATTGTCTCCAGTGCTGCTGAGAAAAGAATTTCTTTTTTCACAGTTCCTTCATCCACGAATCGAGAATAAACAAGCAGCTGGTAGAGGTGAGCAGCATCAGTACTTTCATCGCACTGTATTGCAAGGAAGCGAGATGCTTTTATTTTCGCCAAAACTTGTTTTTTTATGTCTTCTGAAAGTTCGTCAATGCGACGCTTCACTGTGTTATCTGATAAGGAAATCTTTGATAGCTTTCTTTGGCTTTCTTCCCCAAGCACAGTATTTGCAGCACTCAAAAGGCAGGGTTTTACAAGAGTCTCTCCCACAGAGTGAGGCCTCTTTGCTTTTGCAATAAGTAGTGACAGCTCGTAAGATGCTTCCACCAGTTTCCACGTTTCTTGATGAAAAACACTGCTTGAGTCCAGCTTCATACAATTCAGCTCTTGCACTTTCGCTGTGAAGAACTCCTTTGGCTTTTCTTTTAATGCTTTGTGGTTTGTGCTCAAATGTCGCTCCAGACAACCAGGTCTTAAGGCGTCATTACTGGGGACTGTATGGCATATGACACACTGAGGGAGATGAAATCCATTCCTCTCTATAACAGTGAAGCCATACTTGATATATTCATCTGAATTCTTTCTTTTCTTTGCCCCAGACATTTCTGCAAAGTGAAATTAGCAACAAACTTATAAACTGCACCATGGAACTAAATAGTTATATAACATACCGTATTGGCAAGCACCACACCACACATTCATATAACATAGATCACACAACTGGAAATCATAAATCTGTAACATACCAAAAATATTCAGCACACAACGTGGCTTATATCTTAACAATAATGACAATGAGAACAACTGCGGAAAATACAACGAGAAGAAGCAAACGGAGTAAAACTACAAGCACGAAAATGCTCAGTAAAACAGTGATGAAATGTGTTGATTTGACGAGCGATGTTTTGCATACAGTCGACCTTGACATAGTTGTGCTCATGTACCTTTGTTTGTTGGATCTTATATTAGCAATTTTGGCGATGACTGAATTGTGATATGATGGTACGTTTTTGGTGTGATGTAGAGTAGCGCGCGCACGGTGGTTTAGTTTTGTTTACGTGTCGAGAGTTGAGTTTGTGTTTACAGTGGTGTAGTCTGCTATCGTGTTTTTTGGCTTTGTTTTATCATTTCCACTCTTTCATAATAGATTCGCTTCTTTCTGCTGTCTGAAATTTTTATTAACGNTAATGACAATGAGAACAACTGCGGAAAATACAACGAGAAGAAGCAAACGGAGTAAAACTACAAGCACGAAAATGCTCAGTAATACAGTGATGAAATGTGTTGATTTGACGAGCGATGTTTTGCATACAGTCGACCTTGACATAGTTGTGCTCATGTACCTTTGTTTGTTGGATCTTATATTAGCGATTTTGGCGATGACTGAATTGTGATATGATGGTACGTTTTTGGTGTGATGTAGAGTAGCGCGCGCACCGTGGTTTAGTTTTGTTTACGTGTCGAGAGTTGAGTTTGTGTTTACAGTGGTGTAGTCTGTTATCGTGTTTTTTGGCTTTGTTTTATCATTTCCACTCTTTCATAATAGATTCGCTTCTTTCTGCTGTCTGAAATTTTTATTAACGTTTTTTATTAAGTGAATAGATATGGCGATTGAACCATCAACCCAGCAACATATACAGTACACTTAATTTGTTACACACAATTTTCGAAGCCTATACTGGAATCAACGCACACACTTCACCATATACATTCAAACTAGCAAACAAAACTCACCGTGTATTATTTACGTTTCACACTTTCGATCACAACGAGTATTTCACACAATCAACAAGACATTCCATTCTGCATCGTTCTACCCTTGCAAATCGTCAAGGTTACAATGTCACTCATACACGTATGTGATCCAGAATTGAAGAGTGAAATAAATCCCTACAGTGGACAAGGGGAATATGTGCTCAGGTTGACGGGTTGGAGTATTGGGAGTTTGTGACGAGTCCCTCAGTGGCGTCAGTGTGGTTAGTATCATTGACTTGTCCAAAACGTGTAAAGAGAACTAGTGGTTGGAGTGACTGCTATAATTATACTTTGCATGCATGTAATGACAGATATTTGTTCTTTGAATAATTTTATTATTCTAATTAAACAAATAATTTTGAGCAGATGACTTCACGCCCCCCTTGTATCCTCCTCGCGCCCTCCTAGGGGGGCGCGCCCCCAAGTTTGTGAACCACTGGTCTAGAGTAATTCCTCTGGGGCCACCCTGAGTCACTCCCTGCAAATGAACCAACTAAATGAGGGCATCACTGGAAGATCCAGCTTGTTATAAACAGTACTGCATGCTTAGCAGGTAGTCACATAGCAGGAGAGTGACTATTCAACATCACTGTCGTTTATTCCATGCATGCACTAAGAAGTCTTTCATTGCATCCACAACAGTCATGTTACATTCCTCATCCAGCCCTACCAGATATATGATACCAGAGTTCTCCTCAGCATACCTTCCATTCCACTTATTTTCTCCACACTGCTCATGGATCACATCCATGAGGCTTTTTGGCTCATGTTCATATTTACTACATTCCAGGACCAGATGTTCAACTGTTTCCTCTATTCCTCTGTTACACTGCAGACATAACCTTGTATTCCCCTCATTCCACCTCTATGTACGCCTATTCACACTTAATGCCTTACATCTGACAGCAAACAAGAGTTGGCTACCAAAACTTCCATCATAAAACATTTCAAACCTTGGTACATTCTTACTTGCATACCAAATTAAAGTAGTTTTCCCATTCATACTATACTTCCATTTGTTCAGGCCATACTCTTTTGTTATTTTTTCAATTTCTTTCTTCCACTTATTGCAATCCCATTTCATTCCTTTACCTCCATGACCTCTCAATAACCAATCATCCATAGTTCTTCCAATTCTAACACAAACAGTCTTCTGAAACTTCAGTTTTCTTGCATGCCCCCAGCAAATTTTCTCCCATAGACTTTCACTCAGATTTCATTCACAGATTCGTTTAACCCACCTTTTATTCTCCATTCGCTCAATTCTGACCTT
>VCRD01009696.1:0-13549 GCA_006783055.1 Trinorchestia longiramus
TCGGAGCAATACTCGGAGCAATACTCAGAGCAATACTCGGAGCAATACTCAGAGCAATACTCGGAGCAATACTCGGAGCAATACTCGGAGCAATACTCAGTGTGAACAAGATCTGCCTACAATTGACAGCCGTGTACACAAGCCTCCACACAGTGAGGTGGTCTAGTAGACATGGCAGTCAGACCCTCTAACCTACACCTACACAGACGCAACTTACTTCACACAGAAATACTTTAGTGACAACATACCTTCACAACCCACTAGTGAGTCAACAGCTACTTTCTTTATTAACGTGTAAGTAAGTTCAACATTCATTATTGGTCCTTTGGGAAGACTACTATTGTATTCTTTAATGGGTTACTAGGATGTCTAGGATTAAATACTTTTAATAACGTATCAGTTTGCTGCTACACTCCTTAATGATGTGAAAGTGAACTTTCTTCTACTGTTCCATTCTTAAGTAACGTACAAATGTACTATTGTAGTAGAACTTCTCTAAACCAGCATGTGCTGGGTAAGTCTCTTAACATTATTCATTATGTCCTTTCCTTCTTGAACTACTTCAAATAATTAATAGTTTTCCTTATCTTCCTTCCGTGTGAACTGTCTGTATTATATAGCTGAAATCAACCGATAACACCGTTATATCGTGGGTGCCCGCAAAAGACTCTTACTGTAAATCATAAACAAACCATAGGCATGTCCGACACAAGTGTTCAATAGATGTTCTTGTGCTTGTACTGTTACGGTGTGTAGGGAAAAAGGGGTGATCAACTAAGTGTATGAGGTAAAACTGAACGTTAATATCAAACTTCCTGAATGTAGAAGTGGTTACCACTGGTGGGGATGCTAACTACTTAATCATAGTAACGCGGTTTTCGTCGTCCACTATTATCATTTATTATGTATGTGTTGAACTCGTCGGTTCAATACTACCTTAATTTGAATACACCAGTTTGTTCATGATTGCAAAATCTATTACTGTCTTCCGCCGGTACGTTAGCAGAAAACCTGCATATCATAGTGCTTATCGGAAACTTCTTCCACTCGATGTCCGTTTTGCTAGATTGACAAACCTTATCAAAAAGTACAGTAGTATACCTAAGACGCAATGGGGGGACGGAGTAACATTTATACCAATTCATTCGTTAGGTTTATACGTCTCAAACCATTAAAATCGTTATCTTTAGACCCGTATTCGGAATGTTTTGTATAAAATTACGGTGAAACTACACGAATGTAAGCAACGAAAAGTCTCGACTTACGCAGTAGTTTAATAATTATATAACTACGATCGTGTATAGGTTGACCCTTTCGCGACGAAAAGGACCATACGGTCCTCTTTTACGGTCTTTGGGAGAACTGTTCTAATACTTGAACAGTGAGCAATATAAGATTGTTACTAGGTATGAACGCTATGTTATAGCGTTGTTCTCTTGGCTGCCTGGCTCTCAGCGTGCTTCATTGCATCAGTGTACAGACTGTCTTTGTGAGCTTAGACGTTCAAACTAAAAATAGAAATTGGTCGCTAAACGGTTGTTACTTTTCCATCAGATCGTCCACGATACTTGCGTTATGTAATACAATTGCTACTTTTGTACTAAAACCATCAAAAGTGGAATTAATAGATTCAACGTATGAATTGCACATGAAGAGATAATTTTTCTTTTTCCAACCGGCTCGCTACTGAATTCCCCACCGTAAACCTTGAACAGATGCCTAGGCTGATGTTCATGCATACGTGTACCTTAACTCTAGGCTATGTTGTACATTGCGTACTGTAAGTAATAGTAGTATAATAACTACTTTAATCTTGTAAACCGCTAAAATGTCCGCGTAGTCTGTAGTAACCTTTTATATTATCTTAATGTTGACAAAATATAACTTCGATGCTTGGTCCGAAAGGAAGCCCGGGAACTATTGTGAACAAACTTTTTTTCCCTCTAGTTTGTGTGAATCGCTTGTTCTCTTTGATTGCAGCATGACTCGCTGTCAAAAATTTATACAGAGCGCGGCAACTACACTACCTTTTTTCAATACATTTTTCTTCCCAAAAAAGTTACGTTGCCGCACCCTGTATTCGTATATTTTTCAAATCCTTGAATGTCTCCAGAACGAACTCTGCTATAAAACGTTCAATGTTACCTGTCAAGTCTCCACTTAGCATTCCAATACTTGCATACATAACCTCCATAGCCACAATTTTTCTCCTTAGAAATTTTCCATAACCCGCATTTTTTTAGTAAAACGGGATCATAAAATACGAAAGAAAAGACGACTCGGAGGCTGCATTGAAACCTTCAACATGAGTTACTTTTTCCTTCTTGCTTAACCCTTTCATAACGAAATTTTCATACGGGTCAAAAAATTCCGTATATTACCACCAATATTTACTAATCCCTACGAGATTTTCCCGTAATTTTTAACGAAACTTGTAGAATATGATGCTAAGGCGAATAAATTTTAAAGTTTGTCTGGGACATCTTCACCCTGCAGCAGATGTAAACTGTTAATTTAAACGCTATTAACACGTTGCCTCCGATTGCCTAATTGGTGTAAAACTTCACTTTCTACGCGTAGTCACTAGAAGGATCTGAAAAAATTGCAGAACCTAACGTAAGTGGTACACATACGTACCACTTCGGAGTCAACGTGTTGAACGGTAACTGGACTGACAATTAGACTAAAAAATCAATTTTCGATAGAAAGTGATGTGCATTAGTCTCCTGATCTTAAGAAACTTCTGATGTGCATGTTTTTTCCAGATTCAAAAGCAAACTACGAAGTCACAATGGAGGTCACGAAGACTGCTCTTGGCTCTGCTTTAATGATCGTAGTTCTCGTAAGTATGGTTTTAATTTAAACTTATTTAGCATATTAATTGTATTGAACAGAGTTGTGAAAGACCTCTACATGGAACGCGTTAACACGTTGAGTGCGATACGACCCGCCGGTGGGTCGCTCAGGTTAGGTTCTATAATTTTTTCAAGGCTTTCTAGTGACTGTGTGTACAAAGTAAAGATTTGCACCAGCTAGGCAATCGCAGGCAACGTGTTAAATGATGGTTGTATGTTCTGGTATGCCAAAATGCATGCAGAGCGAAAGTCCACGACTTTCAAACGCTAGTTTTGTAAAACTTCCTTGTACATTAATCTTCAAGAAAAATGAGCCCGTACCTTGGCTTGGAATTTTTGTTTTGAAAGACAAAGCCAACGGAAAACTTGCCGAAAAGCATACCAAAAGCTTCCTATTTTTAATTTGAAAGATAATTTGATACCTAACTAGGAATTGTAGACAAAGATGGTCGGTTACGTTGTATCGACGAGAAAATTCGGTAGGGCTTACATTTATTGTAAGCATTGCATTGTGGATACCAAAGGCACATCCTTCAATGTGGAAACTCCTTCGCAAAGCCCGCGTCCACTGGCAAACTAAACCAAAGACTCGCTAAAAAACCCGGGAATTTTCACGGGTGGGTCCACTAGTTCAAATGTGTCCGGACAGGGATACCTTAAGCGGAATTATTGGCCTTTAAGGAAGTTTTACTGTAATGGCTAGATTCTCCACTTTTCACTTCAAAGTTAAAGGTTAAATTGAAGAATAAAGACGAAAATGCGTTCAGTTTTTGGGACTCTAACCTAACCTAATCGTGCTTGTGTCCTCCATAGGCACTCGCTTCAGCCGACGTCAGGAACCTCTACCGAACTCCTGGTGGGGGTGAACTTCCCCATGGCGCCCTCCACCACCAAGCCCTCGGGGGCGACGAGGCCACGAACCCGGCTCCCCAACAGGGACCTCTGTCGTCGGGGGCGCTTTTTCGAGGAGATGTAGAATCATTAAACCCTGTCAAGCAAGAGGCATCGGACTTAATTAACCGTATTCCTAATAACGCTGGGGCTGTTGAATCTTTGTCATCGTTTGGAGTAGAAGAATCTTCGTCAGGGAGCATTCAGAACGGAAACGGGCGACCGCAACAAGGAACCATGGACCAATTCTCAGCTCAAGGATTTGATAATCTCTTCCAAGGAGACATAAGGTCTCAGTCGCAAGGGTTTGGACAGCAACAAGAAGATACTCGATCAGGTGTAGATTCTTTTGACAGGCAGCAGTTCGTACAGCAGCAGCAGCAGCAAGGAATACAAAGGGAATCGGCTCCGTCCGTGCAGCAGCAGAATGGTGGACTCATGTTCAGCTCCGGAAATCAGGGTAAGCGAAATTTTAAAAAACCGAAACTAGCGATCTTTGTGACAAGTGAAATATGCATGGAGGCCCCGCAATGCTATATTTTTCTTTAATCTAAATCGTCATTCGATAACTAACTAGGAATTGTGGACAGGGATGCCGAAGTTTAGTTATTTAGTTCGTACTTTCAAAGTCGTAATGAGGCTAGACGACTTTTGTGACTACTAGGGAGAGTTAGCGTTAATACTTGCATTAACTAAAATCTTATAGAATGGTTCCTAGGTAACCAGTTTCTCTAGTGAAGGTCCTTGTTTGTGGAAGCAAGGGTAAAAACTCCCCAAGCAAGTTTACTGCTGCCTTAATAGCAATTTTTCTTGAATTTAACATTCACTGCTGTGACCTGGCCGGTGTAAATCTTTACTTTGTACATCCAGACACTAAAAACCTTTGAAAAAATCGCAGAACTTGACCTGAGTGACCCACCGGTGGGTCATACAGCAATGAATGTCTTAGAAAATTAACAGTACTAAGTCCGTCGCAGCCACAGCCATGCAGACGGAGGAATAGAGCATCATGGGTTAAAGGCCGGTGGAGCTAAAGGGCTAGGCAACATCTGTATAAACTGCTGTTAATGTTCGCTTCTTTTTTCCTGGATGAAATGATGTGCAGCGATGTTTTAAAATTTACCAATTTTTTTGAGGAATTTCGTTCTTGAACGTAAAAAAATTCAACTGGAACAGTTTATTCCGTAACAAATGTGGAGATATAAGCAGAGGAAAAAATCTTTTTAAGATGTGAATTCTCAACGTTCTCTAAATCGTTCAAACCTGGAATTAACGACTGTTTCTATTAAACAAAACGCAGAGTTCTGTCTTTTGAGGATTTTGAAGTAAATTTTTTAAAGATATCGAAAATAGATTTCTCTGAATGAACCTCTTTCCCCACATACGTACCACTGGCACTTTACCTTTTGAAATTCACTACAGTAAAAGGGTTAAAGCTCCCACTTCTCGAGTATAAAGTACAGATACGAACTTGGAAATGTGCATGAAAGATATCGTTAGCAGGATAAAGTTAAAATTTATTCTAATTAGAATTTAGTTGTTCTAAATCACTCAAATCTTCAGAATTGCGGAGTTTTTCGTACGAGAACGCAAGGTTACTAAATTTTTATAAGCTTTAAAGTTGAAAAATTTTTCTGACATTATCAACGAAATTTGTTTAGTTTTATGGCTTTTACTTCCTGTGACCTTCAGGTGGAGATGCCTCCGTCAGCGACACCTTCCCTGGCGCTGCTTTACACCTCGACAACACTCTACCCTCGGGGACTGCGCAGTCCCTAGCTGCAGCTGGTGCAGGTGAGGGCACTGGAAGATCTTTCAAAGTTTAATTCAGCAGGGCAGTGCAATCATCATCCACTTACCAGGCTTATCTAAATCGCTGGTCTTGAAACTATTGATCTGCCGCGGCCCCCCTTTAGATTTTGTTTTGTGAAATTTTTGTAAAAAGATTTTGTAAAATCTTTTTTGTAACATTTTACGCATTGTTTAAAATGCAATAAAGCAGTGCCTTATCGGGGAAGTAAAACATAAACAACGAATTAAACTAAAGTGAATAAAGCAGAACTATTCGCACACCGCAATGAAAAACTAGAAGACATTAGATATCTTCTAAACCTACAGACCTGCGTTCTTACTGAGGCCAGTTATTCTTGACTATTTGCTTCTGTTCCTTCAATTTTAAGTTTCTCCGTGCTTCCAGTATACCAGTCTCGGCCCTCCTTTGCGTCTCTTACATGTTGTAAGAATTCACGTTTTAACGGCTAACTCATTCCCACTTCCTACTTAAATTTCTATAAGTGGGAATATTGTAAAAATCCCCACCCATATTTAACAGTTGATTCGGGGATTTTGTGTAACTTGTAAACAAAGCATTTGGAATATAGGACTAAAGTGAAGTACTTCATGCTAAACGTAGTACGATGGCCGCCGATGATTTCAACAAAGGACAAATACTAGAACACTTCAACTGGAAGCAGGAACTCTAATTTTTGAAATTACTTGTTGAACTGCTTAACACTGTTTTCTAAACAGATGTTAGTCGGCCATAAGCTTGTATTACAATTTTTTGTAGTCTCAAAGATGAAACTAAGTATTCAGGCAAATATAGAGGAGCGCAAACTAGAAGACAGCAAACTATGTAATAGTTTGCAGTTTACTTGGTCCGTGTCTCTGTGACGCTCTTGAGGATTTAGATAGGAGGAAATTCCACTACATAATAATATAGTTTGTTGCTTGCTTGGTCCGTGTCTCTGTGACGCTCTTAAGGATTTAGATAGGAGGAAATTCCACTACATAATAATATAGTTTGTTGCTTGCTTGGTCCGTGTCTCTGTGACGCTCTTAAGGATTTAGATAGGAGGAAATTCGGTAGGGTATACATGTATTGTAAGCATTGTATTGTGGATACCAAAGGCACATCCTTCAATGTGGAAACTCCTTCGCAAAGCCCGCGTCCACTGGCAAACCAAACCAAAAACTCGCTAAAAAACCGGGAATTTTCACACGTAGGTATACCTGCTAGTAACTAACGTCTCTTAACGATCTTTCCCTCAGATGCACGGATTTTCCCCTCGTCTGCCGAGGTGACGTTGACAAGGGAGGTTACGGTTGACAGGTTCACTACCCTCACCAACCTCGCCTACAACTCCGTCCCTGTGACCCTCACGGAGTTCATGAAGATTACTCTTACAGCTCCTACCTTCCAGGTGACGTCATACTCTTAGAAGTTTTTTATGAATAAAAATGAATAAATTTCATGGTTATTTCAGGGTTCCAGTGTCCTAAATCAAGCGTCGTGGGGCTGGAATGGGTGTATAACTGGTGGACCCACCCGTGAAAATTCCCGGGTCTTTTAGTGAATTTGTTACGTGGCCCAAAATTCGATTCGGTGCCAGTTACCCTCGCTAGGTTAATCGTTACCCTCGGCTCTTGCCCTCGGATCTCTTGTCTTCCACGTCAGAGAAAATTACGATTGATTAATCTAAAGGATTAATTATGAAACTTAGAGAAAATGGTAAAAATTTTCAGTTTTTCAAGCTATTTTTATGGTGGCAAAAACGGCCACGATCGCTTGTAGGTATGGATTGTCTTTCCAAAACTCTTTGCTTTCATTCTAGCATGGAAACCGTAGGAGATGGATTTGGGTCCAAAATGCGAAAGCACGCCTTGTTTACCCCTGAAATCGCTTTGATTTCGAACATCAGGATACAAATAAAATGTGGTCTAAAATAATTTCGTATACCATGTTTCACTCGGCTTTATCGTACCATGCATTTCAACTTTTTACGAAAATCCCCTTACGACATACTAATTTTCAGTGTAAAAATGTGCCGTTAATTACTACTTATCTTGACTTATTTTAACGAAATTTTGCCGTACATAATTTGGAATGAAGCATTTAAAATATGAAAAGAGTAAAACATTTCTAATGGACTTGCACTACATCTATTTATAGAGTGTTTTGCACCCTTATGGGTTAACAAACCCGTAATGAACTGCACGGTAACTTATTTCTTAAGATTTGCACGCCTCCATAGGCCTGTCGCTTAACTTTTTATGTAATAGCTTTTGTTTCTAGTTTTAGATAATGATGTGCCCGTCCGCTTTAACCTTGACTATCCAAATGATTTTTGTCTAGTCTTACTTTTTTGGTAATAATAATCACCTTCTCCATAGGCCGTAATGACTCATAAAATTAATAGTTCTTGTTTTTGACGCCGACGTACCCTCGTCCGCAGGCAATAACTACACCGGTGGACGACATAGTGCTCGTGTCCCGCGTACCGGTATCGCGTACCGACACAATCACGATAACCGATACGAACTCCGCGTACCAGTATGCAACGGACGTCTCTACAGTACTGTACACGGTCACCCACAAGCTGTACGATATCAGGCAGCAGACTGTCACCTCATTGGTCGTTCAAACGTGAGTTGTTGCTAGGCAAGCACGCGGATTGGATCGTAGATGCAATCTTGTAGACGATACGAAATTTTTGGACTTCAAACGAACGAGTTCCACTTACAACTGATTTTTTCATAGTTTGAAATGGATATTTTGAAAATAAGGACTAAAAGAACGAATTCGTCTCTATAGCTTTTGAGAACCCCATCAGTCAGTACTAAAAAAATTTTCATCCTAGTTTCAGGCTGCTATATTGACAGATTACCCGTAAAAACTTAACAAAATCAAAGTTAAAATAATCGTACACTTGTTCCCTTAAACTAAAAGTGCAGTGAACTCATTATTTTTCTTCCCATACACTATCAATTGTTGACAAACTTGGTTCCGTGTTTTCTGCCCTGCAACTAGCGGGCACAACTATATACCAGAGCAATCTCCTCTACCTCGGAATAGCCGGTCTGCTTACAGTACATGATAACTTCATGGTCAATTCCATGGTTCCAATATCCTTAATCAAACGAAGTGCGTCTGCCATTGGTGTAGAACTGGTACACCAACCTGTGAAAATTCCCCGGTTTTTGCCACCGGAAGTTATACATTACACCTTTTATCTCTAACTCCTTTGTAGTTTTCCTCGTCAATTCACGTGAAATTTTTTTTTTCTTTACCTTGATTATATCTTTCCTAATTCTAATGAGACGAAGAATAGTAAACCTAGTGCATTGCATATTAGTCGGAGTTTCTTGGGTACCGCGTTTTTCTTCGGTGTGTTTTTTTGATTAATGAATAAAAATACGCTTGAGATTTATTTAACCCCAAGCCCTACACTGTGTTAATGCGACCATGAATGAGTTACACATCTCCTTCATGACCAAGCTAACCAGTGTTTGCATTTCATGCATGTCTCTCCATCGCTTCTACCTGCAACCCATTACCTCAACGTGGTCTTGACGAGGCTATAACGTCTACGATGTCCTTTAACGTACTCTTGACAAAGCTATAACGTCTACGATGTGCTTTAACGTTGTCTTGACAAATCCATGACGTTCACTGTCTTTTAACGTACTCTTAACAAAGTTATATTCGTCTAGGATTTCTCTCTAACATTATACCCAGTCATGACCCACTGGTAAACAAACCCACTTCCAATCCGTGAAGACCCAGGCTCCTGACCCAAAACCGCCGTCCTCTGTTCGTGCTTGACCATCGGCGGCTAGAATCACGGCATGGGACTTCGGTATCAATCAAAACAACTCGTTCCTTATGTTCCTATTCTTTAATTCTATTCCATTTCCCACAGGCAACTTGTTCGTCCCCGCATAGTGAGCACTCGCATTGAAACTGAATACGAGACTCAGACTCAACTGCAAACCATCACCAACACCGTCGTCTTAGACCCACAAGACGGACGTCTCTCTCCGGTCTTCAGTACCCGCCATGGCCACTATTAAAAACTAGTGAAAACCTGTCTTAGCAACGCATGTTTAAACTATTGAAAACTAGTGAAAACCTGTCTTAGCAACGCGTGTTTGAACTATTAAAAACTAGTGAAAACCTGTCTTAGCAACTAGTGTTTTAGTGTCCGTCTATGGCAGTGTAAAATAACCTTCGTATGTAGTGCGCATGTGATTGACTTCTTGTGAACGTTTCTTAATTACACGTATGGATTAAAACTCTTGTATTTTCTCTTGATTACTCCTTCATCAATCACGGTTCATAGGAAAACTTTGAACTTACGTGACGATGCTGCGTTGCACGGCCTATCAAAACAAACCTAGAATTGGAAATGAAAATCCCATTAAATGCTTACTACTTGAAAACGTAATAATGAATTTAGATATAATAGAAGCTGAAATAAAAGAATATAAACGTATTATTTCAAATATCTTTACAAATTAGTGACCATTCATATTTAGGGTCGATCCTGATGTATAGAATATAACTTAAACAACGGTAATGCGTATTAATATCATAGAAACAATTTAAAGATTAGCATATGCAGGGGACTTGACGGCGGTCCCGGGAGAGACTCGACGTCGGTCCCGGGGGACTTCTTTTTGCAATTCTGCCTCTATTTATTAGGGTTGAAGGGGTTAGAAGTTAAAAACGCCGGGTTACGTCAAAACTAAATATTTCTAATCGAATTCTCCAGTTTATTTTCGTGTTTCTATTGCATTTTAATGAACTTGTTTACTTAAGAAAATTTGAAACTTCAGTCTCCTGCAATTAATATACTTCTTCCACTCTATCTAAAATATCTATTATTTATTCAATTAAGCACTCGTGGGTTAACGAATACTTAGTGTCAATGTAACTAATGGTTGTCTAAAGTGACAGATGTGTGGCATTAAGCCTTTGATACTTTATACATATAAAATTCCTTCATTTAAGAGATTGGAGTTAGTAGCATGACTTCTGGACACTTTATCTTTAATGTCGTTAGTTATTCTATGTAACTAAATAAAAGTTGAAGTCTTGTTCTATGTTGTAAAACGTGTTTTTCTGACAAGTTTTTTCATCTATAATTGAAATTGAGAAGCAGATGGCTACCTGAACAGCTATGAACATATAAAACATACATAAAAATACCTACAGAATACAGGGTGTCTCGCAAAAATGTACTGAGGCTTTAACCGTTGCTAGTATTGACTAGTATAATAGTATTGACTAGTATAATAGTATTGACTAGTATAATAGTATTGACTAGTACAATAGTATTGACTAGTATAATAGTATTGACTAGTATAATACAGGGTGTCTCGCAAAAATGTACTGAGGCTTTAACCGTTGCTAACATGCTGTCTTCTTTGTGTTGCAGGTGTGAGGTTCGAACCTTTGCGAACATGATTAAATGTGATTAAAGAATCATGTTCGCAAAGGTTCGAACCTCACACCTGCAACACAAAGAAGACAGCATGTTACCAACGGTTAAAGGGTCAGTACATTTTTTTTTTGAGACACCCTGTATTTCTTTGATCTATCTTACCTTATTGATATCGCTGTTCTGGCCCACACTGTCTAAACTACGGCTTGCTGTACGCAACGTGTAGGTTTGTAGGATACTTTATTTTAGAAAATTCTTATTACCTACGGACTCTGATTAATATCTGAATTTTCCACCACCAAAAACTTTACAAGTAAGATTTGACCTAGTACTTAGAAACTTTGAATAGAATAAGGCAATAGGAACTTAACCTTGTTGTTCCTCGCGAAACTTTAGTTTTGACTTCAGGAATTTGGTTACGGCTTTTTTAGCACTCGTTTGCACGCGCCTACCTTGTCTGTGTAACTTCCAGTTAGAAAATTCTTGAAAAAAAAGCAAGTCTGAGCCTGGTGTTAGAGTTCCTTTTTAACAAGAGAAAAGTTTAATCGGACAGTATTACAGGGTGTCCATATAGTCTCTTGTAAGGCTGTCAGTCTTAGTCTTGTAAAGCTGTCAGTCTTAGTCTTGTAAAGCTGTCAGTCTTAGTCTTGTAAAGCTGTCAGTCTTAGTCTTGTAAAGCTGTCAGTCTTAGTCTTGTAAAAGTCTCTCAATAAAGTCTCTCATAAAATCTCTCATAAAGTCTCTCATAAAGTCTGAACAGCACCTCTTTCACAAACAGGATCCCTGAAACACACAAATGCAAAATGTCATTAAAAACTTGAATAAATACTAAATACAATAGAACAAATCTGAATAAAATATCAATTGCTTTAGTAATAAACGTTTCAAATTGTAAAGCGACTTTATGGACACCCTGTAGCTTGAGGTCCTAGTATTAAGGCTAAATGGTAAAGAGACTTTATGGACACGTAAAGTACAAGGTGTCCATAAAGTCTCTTTACTATTTCAATGAATAAATATGCGAAACGGTAAAGAGACTTTATGGACACTGTATATAGATATATTTACATGGCAAAACAAGTATACGATGAAAAGAAAAACAAGATAAGAAACAAGATTTCGCGGTATTGGTAGAATATATTATCCTCATAATAAAAGACTATACAGGTATGAGCTGTCTGTTTAAATAGTTTGGTCCCCCTTGTACGAATAGTCGACTATTTCATGCACTTCTTAATGCAATGAGTGTAGAAATGTTATTGAACTACTACCTTAATTATAGTTATACTAGCCAGTCCCCGTGGAAACTCCACGATTTAGATTTGACCAATTTGAAATTATCATAATGATGAACGTATTGAAGATTTACGACGAATTATTGTATTTTAAACTAATGTTTTTTGAATATATACAGAACTTGCATTCTGTATCTTACCTACCGATAACATGGCCTAGATAGTACTTGTAGAAATTCCTTGGTTTTCAAGTGATTCTATTAAGGATCTATGAAATCAAATATATTTTTAATTTACCCCTGGTATTATCAGAACCGAAGTATTTTTCATCAATATATGGAGTTTCCATTCCGTATGTTAGGTGCGGATAAGATGGCCGTGTAAGAGAAGAAAGTTAATAAGGGAACAAATGGCGTGTTTTATAGTGATCCGGTGCCTTTGGTATCCACAATACAATGCTTGTAATACATGCATACCCGTTCTGATTTCAGTTCAAGAATTTCTCTTCAGTAATAGATAGCAAGTAATGCCACGGACACACACACACACAGATGGAGATACATAGTCGATTATATATATATATATATATATATATATATATATATATATATATATATATATATATATATATATATATATATTCTTTAGTAGAGCTAAGCGTAAGGTTATGAATAGGAAACATTATGTAATAAATATTTAGAGGTAATAGAACTCTAAGTGATGTGGAAATTACGTAGAGGTAATTAAAATATCAGTAATATAAAAATTATGTAGAGGTAATGGAACCATAAGTAATATGGAAATGTACATTTGTGTACACTGGATGTATTGGTGTACATGTACAGCGGGTGTGGCTGTACATGTACAGTATTGTACAGTTACTGTACAGCCTTCACATGGGCAATGTGTGTTCTCGAAAAACACGTGCGTCACGTGAGACCTGGCACGTGCAACACGTGCGTCACGTGAGATCTGGCACGTGCAACACGTGCATTACGTGAGACCTGGCACGTGCAACACGTGCATTACGAGAGACCTGGCACGTGCAACACGTGCATTACGTGAGACCTGGCACGTGCAACACGTGCATTTCGTGCGTCACGTGCATTACGTGCGTCACGTGCATTACGTGCTTAAAAAGACTTGAAAGCAAAACTACGTTCATTATTCAGCTGAATTTGTTTTAAATATTTTTTGTCTTAGCTTTAAATCAATCTAAAAATTCCCTTCATGAGTAACCATAAATAGTATAGTAGTATTATAGTAGAATACAGGACAACTAATCAATTTTTTTCCTAGGGAACCTTCGGCCCGGAACGCCACTCGTCCCAGACGCCCCTCG
>VCRD01009698.1:0-14069 GCA_006783055.1 Trinorchestia longiramus
GTTTTTTTTTTTTTATTTGTATTTTCCATTAACTCTTAAAGATTTTTGACAAACGTTTTATGAAGTTCATAGAGGCAATTTAAAAAAATTCTTTGATTCCCATCTGGGGATCACTATAATCTTAACAAAACCTGGATATAATGTTTACATCAGCCTTAGATTCTGGCCTGCAAGGAAAACAGAGTAAATTAACAAAAAGTAGCACCTTCAGTACCAGCTGAGACCTTTAAAGCCAAAGCAAGCCACAGTCTCCTTAAAAAAGCATTGCTAGGCCTTATTTAGTGCTGGCCCTTCCACCATCTCAGGCTGAAACTCAAATCAGAAAATGAGCATAATGATATTCATTATGTATGGACTATAGAGGTTATTTCTGGATGTAACATCTTACACTGTAATAAGTACTGCTGAAAAACTGATAATTTTTGTATAATTTAATTACAGAGACTGTGATACATCAATCATTTTGGTTTGTACTAACTTAATAACAAACATCGACAACCTATACTTCTGTGTAGAAAAACTCATCTAGAATATACAGAGTGGAAATTTCTGATATGTATATTGGCATAAATTTTTCATGACACTTCGATAAATGACAATAGGCTGAGAGCAATACCAACTAATACTCATAGTATTAATACTATGCAGTAATAATATAACATGGAGACTGTACATAGTCAAGTTGTACTGGGCACTAACTTCAGGGGCTAGAAAATACCAAGCTAAGCTCAAGTCTCTCTAAAGAATTTCATGAAAAGCATTTCACAGTATGTCCCCATAGCAACCAAATAGTAATTTTTATTTATTAAGTACCAATAATACTTTCAATTTTGTTACGTGTTGGGGATAATCATTCCTCCATAAAATATATTCACAAACACAAACCTATACAGAGAAATCAAATTTGAATTTATGCACTCTTAGTTTGTTATGTAAGAACCAATACATGTTCAACTTGAATAATAATTATGGGCTAGTTTCTCCATATTAATAATATAAGAGCCTCAATGAAACAGTACACAGCACCTTTAACTTAAAATTTATGGCTAACTGTAGTTGGGACCACTGCTGTGGCCTTTCATTCCCCATAAAACATATACATACAAGAGGGTGGCATTTCAGAGCTTTCACCTACGTGCCAGACTTGTCTAAGATAATTTCTCATAGGCCACCTTGGTTCATTCCATGCAAAAAAACCAGGCATTACTGGGAGAGCAGACTTGTTATAAACAAATCAACATGCGTGACAGGTAGTCACACTCTAATCCAGGTGGGTACGTGTGAACACAGAAAATCCCGAGTCAACACACATGGTAGAAGAGCTGAACTTGATAGAATAGAATAGAATGAGGCTATAGGAACGAACCTTCTGGCCCATTCTTGGGTCGGATAATTACTTCGATAATCATTCGGTTGTTTACCCAAGTTCCATGCCGTATTTCTAGCCGCGCCAACCATGTCGGCAGCGGGATAATAATTGTTAATAAAATAAATAATAATAATAATAATAATATAAAATAATAATAATTGATAATTTCAATAATTCTTTGACTTGTTACGCGGTGATGGACTCAGCATTTTCAATACTACCGTTTAAGTGGTTGCAAGCCTACGATGCATTAGAAAATCCCTAACACGTAACTGCATTGCTGCCTAGTTTAGTAGACAATAATTTGCAAGTAACTTTTTCCATACTGTGCCATGACACAGTACAGTAACGAATAGTAGGAGCACATGCGGGGTACGGCAATGGCCACACCTCCGACATATCAACGTTACGATTTTCAGGTGGTGATGTTGCGATCCCATCAGACCCTGATTGATCAATTTTTTGTGAGGCAGAAACCCAGATGCCGGTGACTGACAAAAAAAATGCTGACGTACAGACTCGAACCTGCGCCGCTATGATAATCCGTCACTTACACACGGGCCTTACACAACTGGGCCACCCTAAAACAATGAAGTGGGCCTGACAGGTCTGGTGTCAAAATTAACAAGCCCGTCTAATATTGTATTCATGAACCTCACTTAATAATAACATTAATAGAACAAATATATATGGCTTGTCTATTACGTAGTTTGAAATAAAAATAGTTGAGAAGTGACACGGAATTCCACTTGTGGACTGAAACTCTTCTTCTTCTTCTTTTTCGTGTTTATTTGGGGTTTCGAAAACTGGACTGAAACTCCTTTCTGCGTTACTCGATCCGGAAAATTATCCACTTCTCTGTAAAGTGAAAATTATAAATTTCTGGTTTTAATTTTTTGTATTCTCATAGCGAATATCAAGACAAATGGTTATTTTTTGTACCTTCTATTATATATGAACTGAATGCACTCATAGCATCACAGAGTATCTTATTGAACAGTATCATTGTGGGTATGAAAAAGGATTTTGAGTGGTAGAAGTGGAGCTACAAGAAAATTAAAGAGAAAAATAAGATATTCTTATTGATTTTTCATGCTCATGTGCATTGTTTAATTATACTGTTGCACTTTATTATGTCTCTTAATTCTTATCTAAATTATATGTATTTATGTAGTAGCAAATACGCTGACCAGCATTAGACAATTGTTTCAAAATGTTTCCCATCGTTTTTTATTGCTTGAAATCAGCACAAATTCGACAGAAGTGACAGTTTGCATGCCTCGTGAGCCACTTGTGAGCCAAGATTGGTTGACTTGAATGTTCGCCCCTGTGACGTTACATCCTTTCATGATACACTCCCGATAATTTGCGAGCGCTCCCACTATTCTTTACTGTACTGTGATCATGATAATATTTTCGCCCATTCAAAGTATACACGATTTTTATTTAGTCCGAATTTCCTCAAGCAGTGTTGCCTATGACTGCATCCAAAATTCAAAACGTTTTTACGTTATTGAAAGACGATTTCTCTCAGCTTCTTTTCTAGATATTATTATAATTCCCTCGTTCTTGTACGCATCTTTCTACAATCATGCATCCGATACTGCCTGATGAAAGTATTTCATAGATGGAGGCTCCCTGTTCACCAGGCCGGACGGTTGCAGTGACATACCTGAAATAACAAAATATAATTATGTAATCTTAAATGATGTTGAATCTTATTTCATTGTTAACGATGATAAGTAAATAATATTATTACCACGTAATGCTTCAAATAGAGTAAAAATTTGTTATAAGGGATAATATGATAAAAACCAGGGCCATCAGTTTGAATAACATTGATAGTTCAACCAGAGCTCGTTTATACATTATTTAAAAAAAATAAAAGTTATGTAGTATATCCCTATATTTTAAATATTATAACATACTGGGGTAGTACAAAAATGTGGAAACAACTAAAAAACATCCTTCCTTTCCTAATAGAGTGTAGGAAAACCATTGACATTCAAAAGAAATTGCAGTCTTCTCGAAATGGATAAATACAGTTCCTGTGGGTTTGCCATAAGAAACTTGTATCATTCTTCCGGCCAAACTGTGGCAAGCTCAAATAAACTATGACAATGGTGGCTAGCGACCACGCACTTTCTTCTTCAATGAAGACCACAAAGGTTCTAGAACTTTGAGGTCTGGTAACTTTAGTGACCAGGGCAGATGTGACAAATCATGCTCGTGCTCAGAAAACCAGTTCTGGACGTTGTGAGCTGTGTGAACAGGGGCTTTATCGTCTTAAAATACACTATCACCATGTAATGGACTTGATCGGCCAAAATATTTACATAATTCTTGGCAGTGATGTATACCTGCAAATTTATAATGAAACCCATCGAAAACGATTATATTACTGCCCAAATCACCACAGAATCTCCCCCATGATTCAATCTTGGTCCCGAACAGTCTGTATTATAGGCTTGGAATGTTGTTCACCAACACGTAAATTGGCCTAGAAGTGAGCAACCGTGTGAAAAAAAACCTCATCCAATCACATTACTGTCTTCTACTGCTCTGTGGGTAAAAGTGATGTTCAAGTCATAAAGTCTGTACTCTATGATTTAAACACCACTTTTACCTTTTACAAGAATTATCACTAATCAATGGTTTTGAATTGCAGGGCAGCCAGAAATACCAGTTCTGATGGAAGTCCCTTCTTATTGTTTTGGTACTCATAAGGTTTGCGAGCATGACATTCACGTCAGCAGTAACTTTTGCAGCTGTAGTCTTCTTATTTTCCTTCACAAGACTTCCCAAAGGTCGTCTGTCACAATTACTCAACACACACTTTAGATTTTACACTTTGATTTAGCTTATGATGCTTTTCAGCATTTCAAATGTGTGAAATAAATCTTTGACACAATACCTCTTGAAACACTTAACACCTTAGCTACCGTGCTTACGGAAGCAGCCACCATACACACTCTAACAATTTGCCCACGTCCGAATTATGTTAACTCTGACATGATGCATTTACAACTTTACAGAACAGTGCCCTCATAACGCCTAACTAGCACAGCATATTTACAGCATTGCATAGGTGGCGTCAGTAAGCGAGAACACCAGCGCTACCTGCATATTTCAATAGAAACAACATTTATTTTTAATTATGGATTTCACGAGGTGTTTCGATTTTTGTTCAACCCCTGTACATCGGTACCATTTTTCCCAACGTCAGTGGGATGGCTGAAGATGAAACAGCATTCAGGTGATAACTAAAACACTAGACCAAGTTATGCATCTAGGCTTCTTTCGGGTCTGAGGTACAGGACCAAATTGTTTTTATTGATTTTCTCCGTAGCATAATACGGGGTTTCCACTTTCTCAGTTTGGCCCTTGTTCGCCAACTATGTATGACAATACACGAAGAAGCTATGAGTTGTATCAGTAGGAAATCTTTACCTAAAACCCTGTGCTACTGCTATACAGGTTGTACCAGAGCACCCAACAAATTTTAAAAAAAGTGCTAATGTGAACCACATAAAAACTAATAGGATTGGAGGAATAAAAACTATTAGGATTGGTATATGTGTGAGATATACAAAAAAAATCATAGCAATAAGGGAAATACTTACGAGTAAAAGGTTTTCCTCCTACAGTTGATTGAGGTAAGTACTTCTTATCGCCACGACCACTTTCACAGGGCAACCCAGAGCAGCCCTGACTATCTGCTGCTGCACCAAATGATTTGCCCGAGTCTAGAGCTGAATTTATTCTAGCAGCCGGGTTCGAGATTGAATAAAACTGCCCTATTGGGCCATTAAAAAGCCGCATTATTTCTTCAGCAATTAGATTTTTGTCCCTTTTTTCAAATGATAAGCAAATAACTTCCTCCATGAGAACGACTAAGCAGTCAAAATCTGCATGCTTCAGTTTTCGGCAAGTTTCCGGGGAAATACTGCGTCGGTGATGGCCCTGCAAGAATAAAAATAACGTGAAACAATTTATCAAATGCAGTGTAATTCAAATTAATGGTGTTAACTTTAAGTGACTTCATAATACTCGTTCTCTCATCTTCGTTCTCTGAAGCCCACCAAATCCGCTATGAAGCCAGTTCTGTTTCTTTTAAATGAAATTGATTATGTCAAGTCTCAAAAACAACCATAGAAACGACACACAACCTCTGGTGAGTGGCCCAATAATCCTTAGCAATCGTCATCACTAAATCTGCTTAGCCTAGGATTGTACAAATGTAATCCAACACGACAACAAATAATATGACACGTTAACAATGATGTTACTTCTCAACAGTGCGAGCTTCTCGAAGCTCTGACACTCAACCGTACACTACGTACCCCACGAACAGACAGCCATGGTTCCCCTACTTCTAAAGGAAGGGTAGGCTTTCGCATTTGGTTACCAGATACCAATTTAGATATTATACCACATGAAGTAAGCAAGATTCTTTAAAAGAGAAGCAAGCTTCCTTTCCTTTTCTTGCTACTTTTCCGGATAATGTGTATTTGAAATGTTGGACAATATGTAAGTCAAAGACGATGGATCAAAGTTGATATATTCTTTTCCGATTTGTAATTTGGAAATTGTATTTTTCTCAATAACGTTCACTGCTCAAAATACCTAGCAATTGCTAACAAATACTGACGGTAAAGATACTTACTCAAGCATGTACATCAGTTTGCCCACATTAAACTGCTAAAATCTATATAAAAGCAGTATACTATACTAACTCCTAAAGACAGCCAAGCTTTCATTCAGATAATTTCTGAGTGGAATGCAACGATCCTGACAACGATTGAAAGTGTCTTCTAAAAGTATCGAATCAACCAGGTTTTCGAGTAATCTAGTAGTGTTAATTCTAACTCGTGTAGAAGTGTAATATGTACACGCCACACAAATGATACCAGATTAGGAGCACACTGGCAGTGGAATTTGAACTTTGTTTCGGAACTTTCAGTTCCGGCAAAAACAGCATAAAATGACTAAGATGGCGAAACACAATCCGAAGCAATTTATGATTGACTCATGCGTAAAAGTGTGTTTAATTATGGTCATACTAATGATTTTTTTTTATCAATGAGTTTCGTACTGACAATACATTAATGTACCATAATATTAAACACTTTTGCATTTATTTTTACATCAGGACAGCCTTAACATGAAAGGAATGTACGATTATTACTTATGAAGAAAAGACGTCTAATGTTAGATAAAGCAAGAGCTTCAAACAAGGATAAGCCTGGTGAAATTGTCAGTTGTGGAGATACCTTAGCTTAGCAAAACATTTTCGAAGCTTGATTCTGTCACTTGCTCTTACGGCTGCTAGAGCACAAAATATATTGTATATTAAATTATACTCCCAGCGTGGCCGACTGGTGAGGGTACCCGCCTGCTATGTGGAAGGCCTGGGATCGTTCCCAGTAGCTGTCACGGTATATTTGTGCCTGACCATTGACAGCTAGAAGAACATGTCCAATAGCTGCTTCGTTGGACGCTTAGCATAAGCCACACCTCAACCATGCTCATCGGCACGCCCCTACGAGCCTCGACTTCAAGTTGCAGCGCAGAGGACGGGAATCTCGCTTGTAGCATCGCTACTTCTCTGAATTTCTTATTGATAAGCACCGTCACTATTCATAAGATGTTAGCATTAAAAATTTAAAACCCAATATATATGTACTGTAAACTCTATTCGAAATAAAGTTTATTTTTTATTTATAGTTCTAAATTCACTTTTTTGCTGTGTCATATCCAACCTCATTTTTTTGGCTCCTAAAGCTTAATGTTCGCTTGTTTTACAAGTTTTTATCCCTTCCATGCCTAGCAAAAATGGTATTATTATACCAAGAATGAAACCAACGCACAATACGTGTACATAAAACACACAATATAATACATACATACATACATAACAGCACACCCAGCTAAAAACTGAATCGAAATCTGATAACAGTCAACCACCAGCTAGAAGACAAACTCAAGGAAGAATATGCACGCACCTGGAACACTCCAATTCAGCAACCATGTACACAAGGAGATCTCTATCTGTTCTAGTCATCGATAAGAGAACTATGCCTTCCAATATTGGACTATGATTGCTACACTTCACACTGAACTTCACTCACAAAAAAAAGAAACAGCCACAAAACGCAACCCACAAGATTTTGACATATATTACATAGATAGAGAACATTAATATTTGTGTGACATGGCGTTGTAAATATTATTACATTGTGCCAAGGATATGAAGAGACTAAACCCATCACTCTTCCTTTCCGTCACCTTATACAAATTAACGCAAAAGTTGAAAAATTCAGGCAAAAGCTTGAGTTCCATTTTGTAAATCAACTGAAATATTTTCCCACAACACTGACACACTTTGTCAAACGCATATTTTGCACGCTCATATTTCAGCAGATACTATTCAAGTTCCCTGGTACACTCGAAAATGATTTTTTTACCCAATAAATCATTCACAAAGCACAATAATGCAAGAACCATTTCTCAAGCGTCTGAATAGGTGTAGTTCCCTTGTATAATGTAGTATATAATAAATACGTGCGTATTTATTTTGAAGCAGAATTACAGATGCATATTGAGCTATAGTGCGCTGCCTAGTTTTTAACATTGAATAGGTGGAAGGAACAGAGTTAGTAAAAGATACCTTGGACTGGGGAGTGATGAGCAAGTCAGTGTAAGGAGGTACGAGGGAAGTCAGGGCTTGCGAAAGCTCCATCCGCCACTTCTGTTCCATCGCCACCATGTTGACTACAGTGGGTGCCTGTACAGCACTCAGTTCGTCACACAGAAAGAACAAATGTTCAAAATACTTGAGGAGGCCTTCGAGAAGATCTTGTACCTGGTGAAAAAAGGACGAATAAATCAGTGATGTTTATGAATAGCTTTGAAACACTAAAGTAAAATTTTGAATGTTGGTCTAAAATAATCACGTCGTGGATGACGCTACAGGGATTTAAATATTAGGTGGCTATTATTGGTTTAAAATAATGATATTATTTTTTAAAATAAGTGAGTTCCAGTCGTAATTTAATGGTATCGTTTTATCGCAAACAACTTGGGTAATATCGCAGTGTGGAAAATAATAATTAGAAATTAGTTAATTTAAAGATGCGAAGCACGCTCACAAAATTAGGAAAGTTGTATACACAAATGGGATTTTATAGAATTATGCTATAACTTTTCATAACATCAAGAATGAATTACTGACTACAAAATCAGCTTCCCAATTACAGAGAAACGGAAATGAGGATGCATGAATAACAACGAGTCATTCTCATTGATATTGTAATCATTGTAATCGACAATAAATGTAGCTGTATAAAAATAATGATCTTTTTAACCTTTTCGATCCGACTGGCTACACCAGTAGCCACCGCATTTTTTGCCACCTACAAATTTTTAACATCATGAAAAGTTCTCAGCATTTGTTTGCTACTTCGAGACTAGAAGTAACATGTCATGCTCGTCTTGAAATCGTTTTGTGGACTGATTTTTTTATGTGCGTGGACAATTTATTCCAGAGCCGTTAGACTTTGAAATGGTGTACATGTTCATGCTACCAAGTAAACTATTTCATACAATGATTTGACAATCCCTTCTGTTTCTTTGTGAATCTGGTCAGGCTTGTCCAAATGCTATCTTTTCTCATTGTTGCCAAGGAGGTATCTCTAATCTCGGTCTTTCTTGTTTGCATGTTTCATCACAAAATGACGTCTGAAAAATCTAGGTTTCATAGCCTTATTGGAAAATTTTTTCATTTAGCCTCGTCGTTAGTGATCTGTGCTTGTTCTATCAGGCTTTTGGTTTCGAGGGTTCAAATTCCCACTCAGCTCTGAAATTTTCTCTGCTTGTGACATAGGAACCAAATACGCTGACAGACTGACGAATTGAAATGAGAATTTCTTTAAAACTTTCAGATCACCGCAACGTCTCCCCACGGGGCTTTACCTCACGTCAAAATATGAATGGGAGCAGTTGCAGGAAGTGTGATCACTAGTCTTGAGATGTTAGCATTAAGAGTTGAAAAATCATTATGTATCTCTTATGCACCCAAATGGAATAAAGTTTATTCTTTTCTTCTTGATCTCTAAATTTCATGTCTCCAAATAATAGTACCACTAAAGCCTCTTGGGACTTGTGTCAAATGAAACATGACAGATGAGACACACGTAACAATAAGTTATAGAGTTCCGCTCACATATTGTACAAATCCATATGAGCAGAAATGTTAAACTGTTAGCATTTTTAGGCATGATACAGAATAATTTGAGTATTTTTTCATTACAAACTCATACTCGTATATGGCGAGTACACTGTGCGGGGTACGAGATAAGCTGAAATACAGTAAAATATGATAGATTTGGCCTCAGGGAGGATATATATGTATATATATACATCGATTGGATATATAAATCAGATAATAAAACGTACTAATGAGATTACACACTTACCTGACAACTATTGAGCATATCAAGAAAGGCAACAGAAAGATTTCTGCTGCAAACGAGGGTCTGGAGTGCGACTCCAACGCACTTCATCAAAGAAGACTCAACTTCTTGGCCTTGTTCATTCTCTTTCCATAAGTTTTGAATGAATCCACTAATCTCTATTCTGCTCGAAAAGACAAACAAAATCTCTTAATTTAAAATTAAAGGGGTCTCTTATTTGAATACACTATACACTAAAATAAAATTTAAAAGAGAAGGTTCGATATCGACACACTATCAATGTTTATTTTATTTCGAATAGTTCAAGCTCTACCAATGGGTTTGTTGTTCGATGTCGAATCTTTTCTATCAATTCTTGCTATCCATCTTTTCAACGTTTTGTAATGAGCGAGAAGATTTAGTTCTCAGCTGATTCTGAGAGCTCGTCTTGCCGTGACAAAAAATATTCTATTTTCGCAAAATATCCTAACGAAATTTATCTATGTTTTTTAGTATGCATCGAGAACGAATTGGATTACCTTATCCATGCAATGATTTATGATACGTAATAGAGAGTTCCCGAGGAAATCCTATGATTAAGATTTGACAGATTTAAAATTATTATAAAGACGAATGTATTAAATCTTTATAATGAATTATTTTGCTGTTAATGAATATTTTCTATGAATATATAATGAATTTCCATCCTGAATCTTAACTACCGGTAACATGGCCGTGTAGAAGACTAATAACGGGATAAAATAGCGTAATTTATAGTAATCCGGTGCCTCTGGTATCCAAAATACAATGCTTATAATACATGTTTTGATTTAAGTTCAATAATTTTTCTTCAGTAATAAATTGGAAGAAATGGAGCAGACCCACACTGATAGAAAACGATGGAGATACACTGTGTATTATATAAGTAGATGTGTATTCAACTTACATAACTGTGTGCATTTCATTATTATAAGCAATTTCAAAATTTTCCTGGGAGACTAAATTTTTTGAAGCATACAATTTCTTTCATATCTTAATGGGACATAGGATATCACATCAAATATAACAGAACTTACCTTTTAGCTGAAGCGGATCTACCAAACCCATCTTTCAACGCGCGAGTAGCATAAGCTTCCCCTGCTGAGGGTTCAACATCTCTGAAACAAAACGAAACTTCTCTGAACACGTCTTCTGTTTAACACAATTCTGGTTCTTCAACAAAATTCTTGGAGAATTTTACTAGTTCAATTTTCGATATTGAGGGGGTCAGTGTCATTTTGGGGCACCCTGGAGTCTATATCGGACAAGCAATTTCTAAGTTAAGCTGCCAAAATATCATGAGCCTAAAATGGAAGTATGTATTTCCTGTGGTAATTTGTTTCCACTGTAATTTACAGTTTTAGATTTCACAGAACAAATCTTCTTATATAATATACAGTGTATCTCCATCTTTCTCTCTCACTCTCTCTCTCTCCATCTGTGCATGTCTGTCCCATTTCTTCCACTCTATAATTGAAGAAAAGTTATTGTACACAATTCAGAACGGGTATACATGTATTATAAGCAATGTATTGTATATATCAAAGGCACCGGATTACTAAAGGTAAAATAAACCATTTTTCCCGTTATTAGCCTATTTCTCCTACATGGCCATGTCGATAAGATACAGAATGAAAGTTCAGTTTATATTCATGAAAAATATTTAGGTTCGGATAGTAACACGGGTTGAAATGAAGAATAGATTTTATTTCTTAGATCCTTAATTTCATCACTTTTAAACCGTGAAATTTTCAAGTCCGGGTACTATCTACGTCATGTTATCGGTAGATAAGGTACAAGATGGAAGTTCTGTATCTATTCATAAAAAATATTGATTTAAAACACAACAATTCATTCTAAATATTTAATACACTAGTGGACCCACCCGTGAAAACTTTAAGTGATTTTTACTGAATTTTTTCTTTTGATTTGCCAGTGGAAGCGGACTTTGCGAAGGAGTTTCCACATTGAAGGAATTGGATGCCCTTGGCATCCACAATAGAATGCTTACAATATGTGTATACCGGACCGAATTTCCTCCTATCTAAATCTTTAAGAGTGTGATGGAAAGACGGACTAAGCAAGCAACCAAGCAAGCAACAAACTGTGTATTATTATATAATGGAATTCGTCTTTATAATAATTTAAAATTAGTTAAATCCAAGCTATGAAATCATGGCCCTGTTGTATCTATTGTATCATCTACTACGGAACTAATACAAACATCGTAAGGATTTTATAATAGTTTAATCACTAGGGTTAAGATGCTTACGTTAAGATTTGAAACACCTATTATATACACGGTGAATTGATACTGTACGTTATGATACATCGTAATAAAATTGATTTGATTTTAATGATTTTTAAAATGTGTTACTGTAATTTCATTCAGTGTTGCCAAAACAGATGCATTATGCTACAAATAATCTTACTTGGAAACACGGAAGAAATCAAAACATATTTAAGGACGGTGATTTAAAGCTCACAAAGTAATACTCGTATACCTGTATGATTTACTTCCAATATTTTCAGAATGTAGAATATGAAATTCACTTCAATGCTGTACTTGAAATGTCAACGTTGGATTCAGCAGTATACAGCTGCAAAAAGCTGATCAAATATCTTCAAGTTTTCTATAATCATCTAAGTCAAAAATCTGTTGACCACACAAAATGGATTCGTGCTACTGCTTAGTGTTATCTGGAGCATGACATGATTAGTTTGCATGCATTTCTCATCGCTTTGAATTTCACCTGTTGAACCTCGTCTGACCAGATGGTGAAACGGTCAAAATACTAACATAGGAATTGTTTTCTTTGAGTATGTCTTGAGTGTCTGTTATGATCACTGGAGGTAGGGCTTGTTACCTCCTACCTCACTCTGTGTAGTCCAGCATCACTCCAAACCCACTTCTGGTGAAGCCGAGGTTGCATAGCGAACTTAATTAATTTTCTTGTAGCTCCTCCTGTTGAAAACAAGATTATCAATTTAGAAACAACAGAAAAATACGACACAATATCATAATTCAATTAAGTTCTATATCTCATCCATTGAACCAATTCCTGATACTTTATGCATTTCAAGAGAATTTTTGACTTAGAAACCCGAAAAGTACAAAGTGCGGTAAACTGACTGTTTTAAATGCGTTTTGTTTTGAAAAAAGGAGGTTATGTTGCTGCACTCTATACTTTTTCAATGACAAGGCTGTGGCTGCTTCGTAATATTTGCCCTACCGAGTTGTACGTTTCTCCTAAGGCTGAAGTTACTGGCAGTTGGAGGGTCGTAGAATCCATACATGTTTGGTCGTTATAAGGAATAGTAAACTCTGGAGCGTCTGTTGTCGTGCTTGGGACTTCATGTTGGAGTTGAAAGTCAGCTGTGTTGACTTTTCAGTTCGACTTAGAATAAAATAAGGCAATAGGAAAGAGCCGTTTGCCCCACTCATGGGTTGATACCCAAGTCCCATACCAAGTACTTAGTTTTGTGCTATTTTAAGTTTCATGTAAATCATTGCCGAAAACCGTTGCTTGATTTAACGCAGGCTTCTTTGCTTGGTTTTCATTTTAAACAACAATACAAAGTCAATCATTTGAAAACCAGCAATAACTACGGTATAAAAGTTGTTTACAGGGCTCTTAAATTGCCATACAAAAGTACGCTTTAGCGAGAGTAGTAATCTGAAGACAAATGTAGCCAAACGGTAGCCAAGAGCCTTGTAGGACAGACATTCACAACACCACTACGATATAGCAATGATGACACGAGATTCGTAAGAATAGAATAGAATAGAATGAGGCTATAGGAACGAACCTTCTGGCCCATTCTTGAGTCGGATAATTACTTCGATAATTATTCGGTTGTTTTACCCAAGTCCCATACCGTATTTCCAGCTATGTCAACCATGTCGGCAGCGGGATTCGAACCCGGGTCTTCCCGCTCGCAAGCATATTCGCTCACCAGTCGACCAAGCTGGTGATGTTAGGTTTAACCGACACACAAGTTAGGTTTAAACCACAGGCACAAGTTAGGTTTAACCCACAGGCACAAGTTAGGTTTAACCCACAGGCAGAAGTTAGGTTTAACCTACAGGCACAAGTTAGGTTTAACCTACAGGCACAAGTTAGGTTTAACCCACAGGCACAAGTTAGGTTTAACCTACAGGCACAATTTAGGTTTAACCCACAGGCACAAATTAGGTTTAACCCACA
>VCRD01009699.1:0-14069 GCA_006783055.1 Trinorchestia longiramus
TTACTGCGGCGGTATCTGAGGCGGTGTCCGGATTACTGCGGCGGTATCTGAGGCGGTGTCCGGATTACTGCGGCGGTATCTGAGGCGGTGTCCGGATTAAAACATGCAAGGCCATTTCAGTTGGTCTTCAATTTGCAGTTCTACTGGAATTAAGGAGCCAAAATATCACGGCCGGATCATGCAACTCATGATAAAAACATCAGGACAATTGCATAACTTATCTAAGTTCTTTGTTTAGTAATTACCTTGAACTTTAACGCAAAGTTGTGAGCAGTAACAATTCTGTTGAAATAGTCTTAAAGGCATCATTCTTTGCGGTTCTTGTCCTGATATAAGCTTGTGGCGTCAAGTTCTCAGTTCACAAAAAGGAATATAATTTCCTTCTGTATTTTTGCGCAGCAGTTTGACATCTAACAAGTTTGCCTACCAAAATAACAAGTAATAATTTACTTTCAGTTAGTCTTCAAGTGAGGCCTCTAAGATGAGCTTGTAAATGAGAAGGCACTGATGAAAGATGAAACTTGACTTTGAACTGATCTCTGAATTTGAAATATAGTCATTCCTCCTAGTAAACGTCCAATTCTTTAGTTTCAACCGCGGAAAGAGAAGCGTATTTTCCCAGTGTACTGCATCACCTTATCTACCATTCTTTTTAAGGGATAATTTAATTTTAACGCCAGTTACGTGCCTGACGAATGTAAAGGCCACGGACAATACCTGCCAGTCACTGAGGGTGTGAATAAGAGAACGCAAGTTCAGTATGTATGGCAGTAACCGCTTCCGTTCATTAACATTTATTCTTATCAATTACTTGCCTTCACACAATTGCTAAGCAAACTCCTATTCAAACCGATCGTGAGCTAAATGAGATAAAATATTTTTTTAATGTGTAATTCTACATAAATGAAAATAGTTCTGTATGTTATGTCAATCTATCATTTCGAAAAAGGAGAAGAACATTACTTTGTCTACGTCGAATAAATTCAATGGATCAGATACTCTGAGATTCCTTTGTAGGTATTTCCATAGAGTATGAATGCACAGGGCTCCTGTGTCCGTCTATAACCATTCTTTCTAAGAAAAAATGCTCTTCGTTCTTAGAAAAATCTCTAACTATAATTAGACGTGTTATTATTTGTTACTTCAAAGAACTCTTCTGAACGCTGCAGTGGAATTACAGAGACCAGCTCCTCAAGTCATAAATTTTTGCACGGATTACAACGAGTGTGAAGGTACCTGGCTAATTTTACAGGATTGAAGCCTTCTTTTCACCTTCATAAGTTTCATTATATTCATTGAATGGGTTCATAAATTATCCTTGCATCGATTATTTTACATGCATTGATAAGTATTTCAACACATTAGTTTTTTGCTGATAATTATTCTTTATTCTCCTAAGAGCTCCTACGTTGTCAGTTCAAATTAGATCTGTGTTTTTATTTTATTTTAATTTTTTAAAGAAATGGATGATGATGAAGAGTATTGAAGATATTGTATATATTTTAAATACAAAAAAGGCATATCAGCCGCACTAGCTGCAAGAAACATTTGTTCTGTCTATGAGAGCAACGTTTTGAATGTTCGAAAATGGAAATTGTCATTTGCTAAGTTTTTATCTGGGGATTTTCATCTCAAGGATAGTTCATGTTCAAGAAGCCAAAGTCAATTGATAAACAAGCCTGTAAAGATGCATTAGAGTCCAATCCAAAGTCCACCAGGGGAGAATTGGTTCAACTGTTCAATACAACTCACACGAGCATAATTTCTAGCCTTCATGAACTGCAGAAGATCTCAATATCGGGACAATGGGTTCTTCATAATTCTACTGATACTCAACGCAATCAAAGATTGACTGTAAGCACATCTTTGGCTTCAAGGAACAGTTGGGATCCAATCTTTGATCCAATTGTTACTGGGGACGAAAAATAGGTTTTTATATCAATATTCAATGCACAAGACAGTGGTTGACTAGAAATCAATGCCCACTGCTAATTTTAAAACAAAGGTTACAAACACCCAAGGAAGATCAAGTTCTGTGTATGGTGATACATGAGAAGACTGGTCCACCAAGCCATTAAATCCTAACCAAACAGTCGCAGTTTCAAAATACTACTGACACTTGAAGATCTAAGAACTGCCTACTCGAGAAAAATGCTAACATTACTCAATATAAAAGATTTTATGCTTCAGAATGACAGTGCTAGACCCCATACGACAAGAATCACGCAGGGAAAAATTATAAATGTTAATTAGGAAGTTGTACCTATCCCACCTTATTCACCTGACATCGCATCATCTGATTACTATCTTTTAGGTCTTTGCCATGTTATTGAAATTATGAGTGAAATGTTTGAAAATTATGAACTACTGAAAGATAATCTCGATCTGTTTTATCTTCAAAACCCCGAAAGTTTTTGTGAAAGTGAAATTAAAAACCAGCTGTAACAATGGAGTAGTGCCATTGAAAACGAATGAAACTATTGCCAAGATTAAAACTTAGTAATTTGTGAATTTTCAAACTTATATGCTATATGTATATATCATTAAGGACAAATGACATAAATTTCTTTCCAATTTGATATGCATAGGAATGAATTCTTTGATAAGGCTTCCAGCTCATTGGGATGGTGTGTTTTAAGGCGTGTTTTAACAACAGTTTTTACATAGAAAACAGACAATTTTTTAGCACTCTGATTTCTGCATTAAAGCCCGGACCTTTGTCTACTTCTTAACATAATTTACCCTACATTAAAGCACTAATCATATCGTAAACTAGCTTCTGTATTTCATCCACATAGAAATTTACCACCTTATTTCCCAACCATGTCAACACGGCCGTTTTCACGTCGATATCGTAGTCTTGGCACTGACCACCACGGTGCTTCTTCAAGTGCACGAACAAGTGATAATTACATATAATTACAGGACTCTAGGTCAGGGCTATACGGATGGTGATCAAGTTGTTAGCAGCCTTATGAGGGATGCGATTTTAAGTTCTATAAACCACATGTGGTCTAGCATTGCCGTGAAGTTAAGCGATTGCGCTACTGAACGCGCCACGCCTTTTCGTTTCGATTCTACCGTGAAATCGTAAATGATAAAATGATGACACAAGAGATGAAATCTTATAGCGAATGTCTTCTCAGACTTTTTCATTCACTTTCTGTAGTAGGTCTTCATTAATGACGGACGGTCGTACACTTTGTTCTTAATCATGCATGTTTATACGGCCATCTTTAAACGCTCTAACCAATTTATTTACTTTTCCAACAATCGTAGCATTTCTCCCGGCGCTTCACTCAGCAGCCGATAAATTTCGGCTATTTTCACAGCTCTTACAGATAAGAAGCTGACGGGAGTTTTGACATTTTTTTCAATTTTAAATGCGCATAAACAAATGTCAGTGTAATACTTCCGTAATGGCGTTTGTGGTTGGGCAAAAAAATAAAGGTAAAAAATAAAAATGCACAAAACGGCAACCGCAACGCTGCAGCGGTTGTGTATATTTTAATGCAGTACTTACTCAAAAAATACGCCTCGTAATTATCAACAGCTAAGCTTTGAGTGAGCAAGAACGGAAAAATATTTCTATGTGTTGTAATATATTCCCTCCTTGTAACTCCCATCTGATACTAACAGAAATGCCAGAATATGTCGTCAATTATTTCACACGAGGCAGTGACCCAGCAACAAAATCGACCCCCCGTGGCAAACTGTCCAACTGTTCAAGAAATCGGTTACAGGACATTAGTAGCACATTATTTTATTGACCAACGACTCTGAAAATTGTATATGGCTGGCGTTCAAAATTTAATCTTCATGCCACTCTGACAGTACTAAAATCCCGACAGCTGAAGGACTTGGCCACAGCTCTATCAGTCAGGCATCATAGAACACGATGCATAAATACGGTCGTACTTGCATCTCATCAATGAACCCTTGTTGAATGTGATTAAAATATCACTTGGTCTCTAACGACCTTTGGACTCCGCTTGCGCCGAAACATGCATACGTGAAGTTCAAGCGCAAATTTTTAAATATAAAAAAGTTTGAGGGTAATTTATGGTTGAATGAGGATGCATTCTCAAAGGTCGTACCCTAATGTGTGAGGGGCTGTTCTAGAGAAAGGCAGGATGTGTCCCAACAGAGCGCAATAATTCTGCCAGGGCACAGTGTGCACATAAGGCTCCTAAGTACTATATTAGACCTGAATTCCAACATCCTTAGCTTCCCTAGTGTTTGAAGGATGGCTACACATTTGTGAATAGTTTTACATTTGAAGTGCGCTATATGATGACCCCAAAAAAGTCAACAGAAATACAGGGTGTCTCAAAAACATGTAAGCATTTTTAAAATGCTTTAGTTTAAATACAACTGGAACTAGGAGGCTGGGTCAGGTCTCATTCGAATGAGTAAGGTTCAAAGTTTTTTCTTTTTATCCAAAATACGATGTTACTCACTTTATTTTAACGTGTACAACTTCAAATGCCTAAAAACAGTCTTAAAAATGTATACATTTTTGGGGGACACCCTGCACCAATTGCATGCATAAGGTAAGATGTTGTTTGTAAATGAATACTTCAATCAAATTCGTTTTATCAAGCACAAATTTACTTCCTATGCACGTCATTAGTATTCTAGATACCAATAAACAATAATAAAATTAAAAGTTAACTATTTTGGATCATCCTGTAGAGTCGTAAATTTGTTATGCTTTCAAGCCAACTTTGAAATAAGTAACCCAATTTCTACGCTGTGCATACTTACATGTGTACAGTATAAATACATTAATCATACATACGTGTGTATATATTCCTACATAAATATACATTTACAGATGCCTCCAGGCTTTTAGATACATATTTAGATTGGCCGGCGCTATTCGAATAATTGTGTGATCGCTTCAATAATTGAGACAATTTTTCTACCTCAAAACGAACATTTGAAAATCCCGGGACCCTTTGAATTCATGAAAAAAGAAATAATGACCACGCTAATGGTAATAGAATCGTCTTTTACATTCGTACTCGAGTCGTTCCAATTCTCCCCCTTGTAACCTTGAAATCTAAAATTCTTGAGTAGGGGTTGGGGCATTTCCTGTGGGTTGAGAACTTAGACTTACAGCATGTTCACGGCTTTGGTAGCTTTTGGTCCCCGAAACGAACAGTTACAGAGCAGACCATTTAACCTCATAGTTTCTAGTGAACGTTTTCCTGCCTTTAACAATTTGAAGCTCACCTTGCGGTTGCGTACATTCAGTGGCGGTCTACCAATCAGCGTCAATAAAACTTGCATTGACGCGTACTCGCTGGTGCCAATCAGCTGCCAAGGACACTGCTTTGATGCATCGCAAACACGGCTTGTGGGAAGGTAGTCATTATGTTACAAGATGAGCTATCGTAACTTTATAGTTTCTCCCGTCACTTCTCTATGTTTTACGACTTCTTTTTTTGGAATATAGAATTAAATTTTATATTGACTAGAACCTTTGCTTTATTGAGATCATAAAGGACAGGCTTCAATGAAAAAGAGAGAACATTTCCGAACTAAGTTACATGCACCTACTACAATTTCTTTTTTCAACAGTAAGGCTGGAATCTTAAAATTAAATACGGGAATCAAACTAAAACTTCAATTGACTGTGAATAAGATGTTACTTTACGGGTATGAATGAAATAATAATGAAATATTACACTAACAATAATCTTATGAAATATGGCCTTGAATCGATCTAGTTGAACTCTACCTTCCATACAATCGTGAAGTACAGCATGAACGAAGTCATGAAATGTGGCCAAATTGAAATCATGAAATACGGCCAACTTGAAGTCGTATAATATGGTGAAATTGAAGTTATTAAGTACGGCGAAAATAAAATTCTAAAAGTACGATTGAAATTAAGTTTTGAAAGACTGCTCCAGCTAAATTTTATAATAGGGCACAAATTTATTTCATTAATATTTATAAAAAAATTACATTTTAAATTTTTGTGCATATGGTACTGTTTCATATTACTCCTACCATTAATTTCATATCAAAATAAATGCATTTATTCATCCTAATGAATTATTCACGATGTAATATGACTACGAGCTTTTCCTGAAGGTCGCTATGAAGAGTTATTTTTCTATGTATTTTGAGTTAATACAATTTGTAAGTGCATCACTGCTTCACACTATCATCAATTTCACTTAATTCGCAGTTTGGAGTTGCAAGTGCACAAGTTTTAGAGCGGGAAATCTCTTAACAGTCACGGCCCTGTGTATGCATTCATGCCAGCCCCTGCTGTATGTCATGTCGTGTTCTTGTTATATACTTCCATTTCACCACTCATATCTTCCTTCCACCATTATTGTCTTTCCCTTCAATAATATTTTCTTTGTTTCCAGCATTGTTATCTCCCATTAAATCGCTGTTATCTCCTCCTTCATCGTTGTTGTCTTCCCTTTCATCTTCGCTGTATTTTCCTCCATCATTATTCTTCCTTGGTTTCCTTTCTTCTTAGTTACTTACGTATGACTAAATCTATGCTTTTATGCTCCACAAAAAAACAAGTATTGGGCTATATGTTCACAACCATACAGTAATAGTTATTTGTTCAATTTATTCGCAATACTTAGACATTCATTAAATCAATTGAAGTGTCAACGAGTCTTTGTTCTGATTTTACACGGCTGACTTATTACTACTACCAAAATGTTAAAAAATATCCAAATGCATACTTCAAGAATGTATTTTATTTTAAGAACTACACGTAGTAAAATATCGGAGAGCTGCGATGAAAACTTGTTCTATTTACTCAGTAGAAGTGAGCTGTGTAACTCATGTCATAGAAATTCACCTTCGGGCGCTGACTGCACTTGCCGACGGCGTTTATTTTTTCCTCTACTTCATGTTCTCTACATCCCTGGAAAAATACCCTCTTGCACATACCCAACTCTATTCCCAGAACTCAGGCACCTTCTCATCACGATCCCAGGGCTAGCGTCGTGTAACCGCGTCTATTTTGCGGTTGAGACATACCTGCCGGGCAATTTTACTACTCCACATCCTTATCCGTAATTTCTGCAATATTATTCTTTTATAAAACTGAAATACATATATTTATTGTGACGAGAATGCTCATGTTAGCTAGGCTAATTTTTTAATGCTTAGCAGGGATAAAATAGACACCGGCGCGACGCAAAGATCTGTAGCAATGCTTTTGTTATCGCCGCTAAATATTCCAGGAAATTATTTTTAAGTCAAAATTCAAGTCAGGTTCGAATGTTGTTGTCACTGACATTGTTACACTGATGTCTCCACATAATCATAGATGTCATTTTTATAATGGAAAAGTGTCACCACGTCCCACCTTACAATACGACAGTGGGGCAAGAATAGGTTTCTGCAAAACGCTGCCATCGTTTGCGTATTGAAATTGATATTTTAAACCACGAATGTAAATAATAACCACAAAATCCTTTAAGAACAGTTCTGAAAATTTATCCTCAGTTAATTCAAACTATAAAGTACGCCTGAACAAGCAATGGATGGATGCATGCATTCAGTGTTCTGTATGCTAACTGGAATATTAAGCTGTTGAAACTCAGACCACGCATGTTGCCACAACACCCCGTGCTCAGCAAGACTTCCGTTGTACACGGACATGAAGGAAAGCTTCTCGTTCCTGGTTGCATTGTGTTCATCAGCAAGGTTGTTGCAGTATTTTGAAACGCAATCCGGGTAGTTACATTTTGGCATAAAAGTTTATAATGGGAGCGTATACACTCATGGGTATCCCGACCATCATATGGGTTCAAGGATCGGTGGGGTCTTGTAACATATTTATTGGCGTCTACTTCTGTCCATGGTTTTTAGTTCCTTATCGCTGTGTTTTCCTCTCTATTTGTTTTCTTCCTACTTCATTGTTATCTTCCAGTCCATCGTTACTATCTTCCCATCCATCATTACTATCTTCCCATCCATCATTACTAGCTTTCCATCCATCATTACTATCGTCCTATCCATCATTACTATCTTCTCATCCATCATTATTTTCCTACCATCCATCATTATTACCCTCCCACCCATCATGGTTGTCTTCCCATCCATCACCTGCCCATCGACTCATCAGAAGACGGTCAAAACCGAATAAAGAGGTGGAAAATCTTCCCCATTGATCAAGACATCGACTGTTCTTTCCCAACGGATTAAAAACTCATCCTCAAGTGAGGGTACAAATCACTTCTGCCTGCTGATCATTCATACTCAACGCAGTAAGTGACCTCTTTGTCAACCGTGAATATCACGTGTGAGGGGAAAATGTCACCATGAATTTTTATTCGTCTTTCTAATTCGACATGGATGATTCGAAATACTTCATAAACAAGCACTAATTTTGGACTTCTCGATGTCTAAAGTCTGAAATTTAGACGTGTGGTGGCATGCGTTCAGTCGAGGTCTGGATCTGATGGAGCCTCATACAACTTGAATTCTGATTGAAAAGTAAACGACACTGTGGTAATGATTGACATACGTTATCATATTAACTTTCTTCCTTTAATTGTTACAAAGTTAGATAGTATGCTGAGAGGAATGGGATCTACGCTTGCTGTTTTTTACTTGACCGGAATGTGAGGAATTGTTCTCTTCGTAATTGTGGATTCACCAGTTTTCTCTATGGAAATATTGTTTCCGGATTGCAAAGTAGGGAATCGCAATGATACAGGTCCTTTTACAGAGTGAAAAATTAGTAAAACCGAATATTATCATATAAACGAAACCAACACGGATGTTCATTTATACATATATTCAATTTCCATTTCATGCAAGGATTCTGTAAGATTTCAAAACACCTAAAAGAAGTTTAATTTAAAAAGTATTTTTTGGATCCGTCGTTGTTTTTTCTTCCAAATGCATCATGCGTGTTAGTGCTCCTAGAAGTTCCTCCACAACATACAAGTGAAACAAATTCAACATACTGACGTACTCTGTGCTGAAGAAGCTACACCCTTCATTGGGTGCATAAATTGTTGTATCATTACGTGCGAATCTTCAGTTTTACTTGAAATGACGTGAGGGGAATTTCCATGAAATTAAGAGTTCAACACAATAAATCTTGTCATTGCTAGACTAGGTAAACCTGTGGTAAACAATGGTGAGTGATGCAGGTCATCTTTTCAGTTTTTTGCTGGTATTGAGAACAAGGTTGGGTCTAGTATTTTCAAAAGATGGAAGGGACAGTTACACTTTTCATAAAAATGGAACAAACACACTTTTATACAAGGACCTCACGATACGTTAAACATTCTAATGAGAAACCAATCTAAATTCTCTGAAATGCTTAATTGTTAAGAACGTGCAGCCGCGAATCATGTATATGAAGTTGTGTTTATAGTAAAGAACCCAGAGTAAAGACATCAATAAAATTGTAATGATGGCTTTTTAATAGGGAATCTAAAGATTTTAACGAGCTTGGCATGACAGTTTCGCTCTACCTGGGGCAATAGATGTGTAGGTTACCCTAAAATATGACCTTGTTTTTATCTATCTTGTAGTACATAAAGATGATTCATTCAAATAAGCTAAAAACCTACAAATAATGCATTCCTTTATTTATGATGTAATGCTAACATAAGTAAAATGACCAACATACGGATGATAAGCTTGTGTTCTTAATGTACAGGGTGGGCCAAAAAAGTATACGCACTTTAAATTACAGTAACTTATTTTCTCTTCAGTGTAGAAAATAAGTACAACCACCTTTGGAGTGCTGAGGAAATAAGAATTTATTTACGTATGACATAATTATGCACATACATAGTTATGTGCAATAACGTAAAATAAATTATTGCAATTTAAAGAGTGAATACTTTTTTGGCCCACCTTATATAAGTTAAAAATGCACTCAATGAATGTTTTTAAATTTCATGGAGATCATGTGAAGGCTGTAATTCTCTAGAACTACGCAGGTACTCCCACACTCGTTGTAATGCTTGCAAAAAATAATGACTTGAATAGCTGGTCTCGGTAATTCCATTGCCTTGTTCTGGAGGGTTCCTCGAACTACTAAATAAAAACTGGTTTAATTGTAGCAAGAGGTTTTTATGACAGCAAAGAGCGTTTTTTCTTAAAAGGAATGGTTTTTGGTCCTGATGCAAGTACCGTGTATACAGTCGTCATGTGTAGTGGGGGTACCGTGTATACAGTCGTCATGTGTAGTGAGGGTACCGTGTATACAGTCGTCATGTGTAGTGGGGGGTACCGTGTACAGGGTGGACAACATACTATACGAGCTCAGTTGCTACACCCATTATGCTCACAAGCAGGATTTTTCATAAATGGATCAATTATTTTAAACATATATCAATTAGTGTGAGATTGGATCGATCATTACGTCAGTGATGTTGCGTTTGTCGAAACCTGCGTTGGAGTTTACATCTCTCGTTTAGCGCGGTGTTCTGTGCCGCAGCCGTGAAGCAAAACGCCTACTGATGAATAGTGTATATATCATGTACTATAGAGTTTATTATCATACACTTAAAAGTTCAATACCATATACTTAGAAGTTTGATACAGTAGAATTCCTTTAAACTGGCCCTCACTGGCCAAGCTTGATATATTTATTCATTGTTTTTTCTTCTTTAACTACTTTAAGCAATTGATATTGTTTTCCTTTTATGTCTAGCGTGTCTATGAATTGTTTGTGGTTACTTGGGTGATATTAACCGGCAACTGCAAAGTCCCATGGGTGCCGATTAAAAAGATTTCTACTGTATCGTAAAATAAAATGTTTAACATCATAAATTATGGAGTTTAACATAACAGACTATGGAGTTTAGGTGACGTGTATAGTGTCACCATACTCCAGTTTTTTGACACTGATCCAAAAAGTAGGCTACAGCAAGCAGGCGCGGTAGTTAAGTCGAGGATGTCATTGATATTCCCAACATTTGATATTGCTATGGCGTCTATCAGCAACATCGTCATGACAGATGATAGGTGCAGCATTAATACATTAATATTGCTATTGCACTCATCAGCACCAGCATCAGCACATAGCACGACTGTAGCACCAGCACATCTAGTGTTTCCCAATTTAAAACCTGGCGAGAAATTTCTTGTTAGAATAACCTTAATATTCAAATGCTGTAATGCAATTCATCGCGAATAGAGAGGACTGGAAAAATCATGACTTGAATTTAGAGGTCATTTTTTAAGTGGGCCGCACGGAAAGCGTAAAGGACCAAGTCCAATCTCGGAACATTTTTCATGCTGTCCAGCCATCTTCTTAAGTTCTTCAAAGCAAAGAGAACAGCGAAAAGAAAAATAACTTGCTACTTTTATCAGACGACGCTTCTGGTTTTGGGTGACCAATAGAGGATGACAATGCATAATGAAATGTCACTAACTCTGTAGCACTGCACCTTCTATGGACGACATGACCAGGTCCCAAACAATTTTTGATTGCAAATACATTGCACTTTTCCACCCTGGAGGAGGACAGAAGGAGGCCGCATGATAAGGCATATTTCTGCATAAAAAAGGTCGGTTACAAACATTGATAGAATAGATTGGAGAGCTGCTTGTTTATTTTATGCGTCTTATTTAGGTTGGGAAGCTTGACAAGTTGTAAGCCGTTCTAACTGTCTTTGATCAGTTTGAGAAAATTACTCAAGAACAATATTTTCCTTTATATGTCTTTCGCTCAAAATGGCATCATCAATGGAAAATATGTTGCAGTAGTAGAAAGGTACGCAGCAACAAATGTTATACTTGAGTCAAGTGTGCAAAATGTACTTCTTGGAGAGAGGATGTTAAAAGCAACCAATTGCGTAATTGATAGCAATCCATAGAATAGAGTAACCATCAATTATCAACTGCTACGAGCTTCTACTTACCAACTATTGCATTATGGTAAATACTGGCTTTGAGCGATACGTCTTAAAAATACACATCTCATCGTAAGCCGAGCTTTAAGAAGTTGAGCTCTGCAGTCCATCTTCTCGATTGAGTGGCGCAGATTACAGTAGCGGATTTGCTTACATTCCTGTGGTCGGTTTGGGGCTCACTTGCTTCCACCCAGATACGGCAGATGTAAAGAGACGCGTTCAGTCAGTAAGATATTCAGACAAACTGGTCACATCAATGTATGGATAGACGCAGGCGGTCAAGAGCTTTGAAAGAACATCAACTCAAATAAATAGATGACCATTTTAGATAAACGAGGCTGCTCTAAGCTCTAGGCTGGTTATTCATCATGTAAAAATTTAGAGTGGTCTCCATTTACTTTTGAATTGTTTTCATACATGTTCATCAATTTCTCATTGTGCTTTTTGGAGTGATTGAAAATTTGATCGAATTTGCTTTATTTATCCTTTGACAGACTAGTTTATTGAAGACTGACCATCAAACAAAAAAGATTACAGACTGGCCACTACCAAATTAACTCTCATGAAACTAATAACGACGTTTAAGGAACATCATTACGAGTTACGCAACGTCAGGAATTTAGACTATGTTAGTAATTAATAGTTACGTTAAGAATTGGTAGTATTTCACACTCGAAAGATAGAGTAAACACTGCGAATATTTTAGTTCTGATGATATCTATGCTCAGATAACATGTCACGTGCATGGTATGTAAAGAATGACGTAATGGCATAACAAATGCCGAAGCGGCTGTCGAGTTTTTAACTAGAATTAGGCAATGCATCCTGCATGCAGTGAACCCGAGCTCCACTGGCGTGTTTGTCGATGTTTTTTACTTCGTCTCAACCCTCTGTTACTGTTGCCCCAGAGCTCCAATTATTATAAGTATGAGTGATGTCTTTTCTCAAAATTATCGTTCAATACATAAAACCGATCATTTTTCAGATGAAAGCCATTTCTTAACGCCCAAAATAAATTAGCATCACTAGTTTTCGGTACTGCTGAAGAAGCTGCACAAGAGTTCAGGTTCCAAGTTTGAAAACAAGCAACACAAATAAGAATTTATTGCTTCATCATCCCAATTTTTTCGCCCTAGTTGGCTTTTTGGTCTCTTTATTTTCGACGTGAATAAATTTCTGCTTGCTAGCGTTTGACGAATGTTACAGTTATTTAATATTTCGTTTAATTTTTTCTGTTTTACTTAACTGCAGTACAATTGCTCTGTTTCCTGTTGAAATTGAAGTCTATGAGGCTTCGAACTAACTATTAGTTTTGTTAGGAAGAAACAACTCTACAAAATATTGTTTGCCCTTTAAAAAATAGATTTTAACATCCTCGTTGTTCACTTGTTAAGTGTCACATTACTTCAAATAGCAGGGCTTGGGTTAAAAAAATGTTTCAATACAGACTTAGACCGACATGATTGTTAAGGTTTTTCTTAAATACTTCACTGACCGTCAAACTGTGTATCCATAACTGTTTCTATTTCTTCCGTGCATGAATGTTGCTGTTGAATGTGGGGTGTGTGATTATAACTGGGTCTATTTTATCATTTTCCTGTCCTGATCTCAGATCTTTTATTATTCAAACGAAGCTTTCAAATTCCCTGATCACAGCAATCTGCTGATCAGTGCAGTTTAGGATAATTGCTCCACGACAAGTGCTGTAGTTTGCACAATATGTTTCTTAAACTTGTAAATTGATATGTACCAAAAACCACTATTTCTATTCAGTTCCACTTGTAAATCTTGGCATGAGTCAATATATGAACACGAATAAACTGACGTGGAATTTACATTTGACAATCAATTTACGATTGAATCCGTTCACATACATGTATGATTATGGCAACACTATTTACTCACATTTTCAACTGGCATATAAGAGTTGTAACGACAAGAACCACTGGACGCAAGCATTAGTGAGTTCAGGTAATTTATAGCTCGTAAAAGCTAGGGATTGCGTGCATGAGGTGAAAGCCTCCAATGCCATGGCTAAAATTAGTGACCAGAAGCTAGCCAAACTTAGTGACCAAAAACAATCTTTATTTCCAATCGAGTACACAGTACATAGACATTAGTACATTGGTTTTTCTAATTCTTAAGTTTAACATTGTGAGAGTAAGAGTGATGGTGAGCTCCATGCGACGATCCCGG
>VCRD01009703.1:13610-27672 GCA_006783055.1 Trinorchestia longiramus
GTGTCTTCAGAGCCTCTAGTGTCTTCAGAGCCTCTAGTGTCTTCAGAGCCTCTAGTGTCTTCAGAGCCTCTAGTGTCTTCAGAGCCTCTAGTGTCTTCAGAGCCTCTAGTGTCTTCAGAGCCTCTAGTGTCTTCAGAACATCTCACGTCCCGTGTTGCTCCATTAATTACACCACAATCCAAGAAGAACGGAAGCTCATCCTCAAGTCTCAAATCTTCCTTCAGTTGCGGACACTTGCTCAGCCTGCCATTGTGCAGTACTGACTGATGGCATGTGTCCTAGTTGAGCTTGAAGTATCTGACCTCTAATTAACTGGGTTGTCTCCAGATGAGTCTTGACCTCAGCGTCTGAAGAACTCGTACTCACACAAAAACGACTAACGAAAAGGGGGAAGGAAGGAAAGTTTGACGCAGAGTTCATGGAAAATTAAACGATCAAATATGAAATAATAAGACCCATTAGATGACCTGGTTGTGAAGCTAGGAGAATAGTATAATACGCACGAAGTGTAAAATGAAACTTGTCAGCAGTATAGGAACAAAAATAATTGAAAAACCTGGAAAAAAAGGTGTTAAAATCCTATAAATGCTGCATATTATTTTCGAGACAAAAATACTGATCATTTTAAAAATGTTCCCAGCATTAACCACCAGCTACGTTGAACCGTTCAGTGTTTCATGCTTGCAATGCTCACAGAGGAGAGTAAGTTGGTGTTGTGTTCTGCTTCGTATAAAACAACAGCGACTATCTGCCTTGGAAATCAGCAAATGGAAGGAAGGCGAGCTTATTGTATGATAAAATTATGCTTAAAATACCTGGCAAGCACTATATCTAGAGAGCTAGTGTGCTCCATAACAATATAACTCTGTCAATACCGGGCAAGCTGTACGACAAAAAAGTCCAGGATGTTCCACAATTCAAGAACACAAGTGAGGTTTGAGGAGAGTAAAATGAGTGCCTTGATTGTGTACTTTGAACGAAGATTTTCTTGTAATCAGAGAAGTGCAGGACTCTTCATAGACAACGAGCCTCACAGTGCAGTTATTGTACTGTGACCACACGAACGTGGGCGTGTATCTAGTGACGTCTAAGACTCCTGAGAACTGACTGGCATGTAGTGAAGGTAAGAACTTCAACACAAAAACAATGCCCACAAGCTTGTAAAGTTATCATTGTGTCTCAGTTCTCAATTTCTTATACAATGGTCCTAAAAACATTGCATAGTGAGACCTATTTTTCATAAAATAATATGTATATTATTGCAATGTTTTTCAGTGAGAGCCAGTGAGGGTTCATGGACAGTGAACTATAAATGCAGAAGGAAGTGATGTACAGCGTCAACTGTGAAGAGGTCCAATTACACTACTCAACTAATTATGCCTCATCTAATTACTCGTCCGTAATAAGAGCAATGCACACATTTAAACAAAAGCTTGTCTATAATCTTGCTGGATAGACGTCGAAGAAAATGCTGCTTGGTTCTTTAGCTCTTGTTTAAATTGCGCGTTTGGAGAATTTCTAATTTAATCGGTCGTGTTCCTTGCATTTTAGTACACGTGGGGATGGCAGGGACATTGGTCAGAGCGCACTCCAGTAAATACTCCCTTTGGTTGGAAACAGTTGGTGCAAAGGAAAAACGCCTAAAAATTTAACTTTTACATGATACGTTCAACGTTATACACTATATTTAAAAAAATACAAGGAATAGAAATGAGAATTCATTAAGGAAATCATTATACCAATACATCACTTCGAACTTGTTCAAGTTTCACATGCAAGTTTAATTTCATTCATGTGTAATAACATCACGAACTAAGATCCAACTTTGAATATACTTGCAAGAAATAATACAAGATCGAGGTGATTCTTTAGAATAACTAGTAGACTCGCACGGGAAAATTCACGTGTTTTTCCTTGAATTTTTTCGTTTGATTTGCTAGTGGACGCGAGCTTTGCGAAGGAGTTTCCATATTGAAGGATGTGCCTTTGATATCCACAATACAATGCTTATAATACATGTATACCTCACCGAATTTTCTCCTAACTGAATTTTTAAGAGCGTGACAGAGAGACAGACCAAGCAAGCAACTAACTGTGTATTATTATATAGTGAAATTTATGACCTCTTCAATACTCAGACGTTTGCAATCACTACATCTGCTAGTTTCCAAAATTTGACAAGAATTCCACGATATAATAATGCACACTTAGTTACTTGCTTGCTTGGTACGTCTTTCTGTAATGCTGTTAAGGATTTAGATAGGAGGAAATTTGGTAAGGTATACATGTATTGTAAGCATTGTATTGTGGATACCAAAGACCCGTACTTCAATGTGAAAACTCCTTCGCAAAGCCCGCGTCCACTGGCAAATCAAACAAAAAATTCAGTAAAAAAACCCAAGAATTTTCACGTGCGGGTCTACTAGTCTACTCATACAATAGACAGTAATATCCATCTTTCTCTCTATGTATGTGCGTTCGTTCCATTACGTCCTATCTATTACTGAAGAAAAATTACTGAACTGAAATCAGAACGGGTATACATGTATTACAAGCATTGTATTGTGAATACCAAAGGCACCGGATTGCTATAAAATACGCCATTTTTTCCGGTTATTATTTTTCTACACGACCATGTTATCGGTAGATAAGGTACAGAATCGAAGTTTTGTATATAATCATGAAAAACATTCAGATTTTGATAGTACCACGGCTAAAATTGAAAAACGTATTTTATTTTAAAGATCCTGAATTTTATTACTTTTAAACTGTGGAATTTCCACGGGTGCTATCTAGGCCATGTTATCGGTAGATGAGATACAGAATGAAAGTTCTGTATATATTCATGGAAAAAATATTAATTAAAAACAATAATTCGCCGTAAATCTTTAAAACATTCATCTTTATTATAATTCCAAATTTGCCAAATCTTATCACACTCATAATGCAATTACAGATCGATAAATTCTAAATTTTGTCCCTTTCAAGCCGTAAAATTTTCACATGAGCTACATATCTAGTTTTATTACAATCGATTAAGTCGACAAGTTTTTGTCTCGGTGGACTTAATGTTGCAGCTGCTGCCCAGCATTGACGGAGCGTCGCCATGCAACAGCTGCTGATCATTACACAGAGCACCGAAGTTATCTTATTACCTCATGCTTTATTGAAATATTCGATAGTTCCCGTGGAAATTCTTCGGTTTGGATTTGAATAATTTTAAATTATTATAAAACGAATGTATTAAAGATTTACGATGGATTATTGTGTGTTAAATGAATACTCGTATACACAGAACTTCCATTCTCTACCTTATTTACCGATAACATGGCCTAGATAGTACCCGTGGAAATTTCACGGTCGAAAGGGATGAAATTAAGGATGTATTAAATAAAATGCATTTTTCTATTTTACCCGTGGAATTATCAGAACTTGATTACTTTTCATGAATATATGTATACAGAACTTCCATTCTGTATCTTATCTACCGATAACATGGCCGTGTAGGTGAAAAAGGCTAATAACGGGGGGGGGGAAATGACGTATTTATAGTAATCCGGCGCCTTTGATATCCACAATACAATGCTTATAATACCTGTTCTGAATTCAGTTTAATAATTTTTCTTCATTAATTGATAGGAACTAATGGGACGAACACTTACTGATAGAGAGAGAGAGAGAGAGATGGATTGAGTGATATTAATGTTTTGCTTGTTACAAAGTTTAACCAAAAATATAAGAGCAAGGACAATCGCTGTAGTCTTACTATTTTTATTACACTATTAAAAAAACTATATATATATATACATATACAAATACATATTTCTCGACGTTTCGACCTTCTAGGTCATTTTCAAGAAGCTGAAATAAAAACAAAAACACAGGTAAACTAATGACTTGAAAATAACATTGTTAATCTAGAAGGTAAAAACGTAGAGAGAGAGAGATGGATATACACTGTATTATACGAGTAGATTACAACGCAGTGTTTGTCTTGAAAGGCTTCATTATACAAAAGCAAAGCAGTCAGTGTCTGAAAAAAACAACTAACGGCAGGTCACACTCCACATTATATGGTGGCAGTTTTTCCAAAGGAAAACTAAGAACAAGGAAAAATACCATCACTTCATATCATGGAATAATCTCATTTGCAGGTAAAACATTATCTTTCCTTTGACTTTCAACTGACTACATGACACAACAGAACGTATGTTCAAATTTAGACAATTAACTTTTTCTTTCCTGTAAATCCATGCTGTTGAAGAACTCCGTTATGAAACATACCTGCCCATGAAATAAAACCAGAATCATGAATTATTTTGAGAAAATAGATTCTCATCAAATCTTTTATTTCAATATATACAAGATAAAAATTTCATGCAGACCATAAACCGCAGAAGCCGTGAGCAGCATGCGGAATTCAAACAAGAACAACATCAACGCCGACGTAAAACTAAACGAAGCATTTATACCTCGTTGCTGTTCAGAAGTTGGGCTCTAAACTGCGGTCTATATTCAGACCATGGATCACACTTTGTGATAAGTTCGTCGAGAAGAAAGGATGTAATCCCATGAAAGGTTGCCTGGGTTTCTGCAGGGGGGCAAATAACCGACCGCGGACACAGGGTACCCAGTAATAACCCGGCGGACTCGTCCCTTCGTTATATAAATGGGGTGTGCCCTTTGCTTATAGTAGGGGGCATTATTCCCTAGATCTCCACCCAATTAGTGCTCAGTGATTGAACGAGTGAGAATGACATGCACGACATGAAGAGTGTTGGAAAGTTCGAATATGATGAACTATCGGGAGAATAACTACGAGGTGTGGCACCATAACTTCCTTTTTTTAAATGCATTTCGCTTTACAGGAAAAAAGTTACGTTGCAGCACCCTGTATTGAAGATCTAAGAATATGATTAGAAACATTAGGCTTCCAAGTTTCTTGCTACTGAGAAGCAGTTAGTAAGACAGGTTGTAGTAAGATAGCCTGAGGACATCGTATCAAATGATATTAAATTATGTCCAAGCTTGATAATCGAGTACAATATAGAACAAATTATTGATGCTGCGTATCGGTTGCTTGAGTTGGCAGTTTGTCATGCATCTCAAGATCACGGCAACTTAATATATTTTTCTTACAAATTATGGTCTGCATTTATGGCCGTACGAGAAATTTAAATTTAATTTAAAAAATTGAATTAGGGAAGGAATTTAAAAAAATAGCTTGCCGTTAGAATTAGGCGTTCAAAAAAAACGTTGAAGGAGTGTTTCATTCACTGCAAGGCATGAATATCGATCAAGATTTTTAAAGAAAGCTCTGGCATATAACGGATTGTACGTGAACTTCACCGGATTTCACTCACTGATTTTCTTTTATTTTCCGTAAAAATTCACCCCCATTCTTTTGCCACGTTTCATTTATTTTATTCTTGATCTCCTTGAGATTTCACGGGCTGTTTTATCCCGATTTCATTATTTTTTATTCAGTGCGTATACACATGATCACTGCTACCCAGTTACGACTTCGCTCTCTGTATGACGTTTACGAACTGGTAGTGAGGAAATTTTGTGAAATATTTTTCACAATCAAAGATTTCTAAAATATTAATGTCTAACATCAATTGAAATCAATAACAAGCAATCTTTGTACCAACTTACGAGTTATAAATTATACAGAACTCAATTGATTGACTGTTGGGCTTTTTATAAAGTTTGCCTGTAAAGTTTGGGCCGAGTACAAATGAGAACCCAATTTAAAAACTAAACTTGCATTATGATTGCTGGCTAGAAATGTATTGGACATTGATTCCTCTGACTCAGAACAGTTTTTTATTTGTTTCACCGTTTAAGTTTTCCTTCACGGGAATATACTCAGAGCAAAAGCTGCCGTCACTTGTCCCATAGAGGGGAACCACAAACTGATCTGCGTCGCTAATGAATGGAAAATTTTTTTTTTTTTAATTTATGATATCAGGAGGTATGATTTGTAACCTCAGTGGAACGAAAAAATAATTTCTTTCTTGAAGATGTACACATGATATATTACATAAAAGAGAGCGAGAGATTTTTTATAAAGCTGCTCGGATTTAATCCGACGAACAATCAAAGCTCAAATGGCGAAGACAAACTGGAGTGATCAAATTGACACAGCTGTAGGTTACTCAAAATCCTAGTCACAGTCATGATGAAAAACACGGTTCCTTTCGTAACATTTTTGTAAAACTTTTTTTTGTGTGTGTAAAATTTATCTTTTTCGAATCCGAGCACCTTAAAATATTGAGCAATTCGTGACGTATGTGAACGTTTCAGTAATTAAGTGTTTTTACCACAGAATTATGCTCGTTTTGTCAACAATTTCACGAATCGAACAAGACATGCACAGAAATATTCTGGCAATTTTAGATACGTGCCTCATGATCGTAATGAAAGTGCCTGCTATTTTTGTTTACATCACTCTTAAAACTTAGGGGTATTCTGTACTAATAAAAGCTTTCTGGAAAACAAAAAATCAGTTGAATACTTTTGTATGAATCATACTACTGATGATGTGACCTCAACATAAGCTCTACGATTATATTATTTGGGAGCATAAAACTGATGCATCGAAAGTAGTTATAATTTTTTTCTAACTTAAACTTGTATTGTTCGATATTGTGCAACAAAATGAAACCATTTAAAATGTTTGAGAATAATTATAACGATATTCTCTAAACTTCTCTTTACTTTAAGCTAAAATATTGATAGAATCAGATGTAAAATCTGAACATAGACGAGTAAAATCTGATAAAAATATGTCATTGATGATTGGTGCCCCTGGTTAGATGCATTTTCGTACTATATTAGTTCGGAGGATAGAATTTTTTTGAAAGAATAGAGTTCTTATAAGAAATGAGGTCTCCAAGCACCTCAAGCCCGACCCCTAACTTTGCCCCCAAATCAGTACTGAGTTGGCACTAAAACTGTAAGCGTGCCAGTATGAATGCAGCGGCACACGTCGGAACAAGAACTTAAAAACTCTTATGTGAACGACACTTCTGCCCCCGAAGACACTATCGCGTTGCTAGTTATCACTAAAGCAATCTGAGCCATTCCTACTGCATAACTTTGTTCTTTCTGAAGTCAAAATTCTCCTTGCAAACACCCAAGTAACCTCGTGCGTAGAGTGTTCGACCGTACATTAAGTGGAACCCTCGGTAGCAGGTCTTCCTTATAGGTCACAGGGGCATAACAACTATCCAGCTGACCTGCTTCTAGTTATGATGCTTCCATAAATCGTGCTCTTGCCCTCTATTATGACCCATAATGCCGCGGGTCTCAGCGCTGTACTCCGTGTTCACGCCCATGCAAAGCTGCTCGCAAATAAGTGCAATAAACGTGATTTGGACGAAAGATAAATCCTTCGCTCACAGAATTTCGTTCACTATTATTAAGGGTGAGGAAGCTGCTCTTCAGTCATACACACAATAATCGATTTTAGTATTGACGAATCTTTTGGTGCTGAAAATACGCAATGGTTATCTTCCAATGAGTTTTGTGTTTATCTACATTGATGTTTGCTGTCCAAAGCATTGAAGTCAGGCCACGAATAAGCCAAAAAAATTGCTTCCAGTGACATTTTCTATCTCTCACATAATACATAGAAGAGAATTTCGCTTAGAAAATACCGAGTCCATTCTTAAGCAAATACTAAAGAAGTATAATCGCTTTATCCGTGAGAAATAAAAATTAAACCTTCAATAGAGCATTGATAACTGTTCGAGAGCAAATTATCCCGTGAAGAGTAAGCCATCTTTTGAAATTCTTGAGCCATTCTTCTCCCTACTTTTCTGGTGCTATTCTATCATTTTATTTCGTTAAAATATAACTATTTACAAGCCCCATCATCCATCAGAGCTCACGGTGGAGAACTTCTTGATAGAAACTCGGAGTAGTTTTAACTTGATACTCCAGGGAAATTGTCTCCCGACCGCCAAGGCAATGTCACAGCGGTGTTGAAGCGCTGTAGTTTTCATTGAACTATGAAGAGACCTCAACAGACTGTGTGACCTCCTTACTGACCTTGATTGATTTAAACTAGCAGGGTTTCCTGACTTTATCCTCCACAAACCACCTCTACATAGATGTCAAAGGTCTCCAAGAACCAACTTTTTGAGACTTGATCTGAGCAGCACTAATTATGTTTTAACTAGTAGATCCACACGTGAAAATTCTCGTGTTTTCTACTCAATGTTTTCGTTTAATTTGCCAGTGGACGCGGGATTTTCGAAGGACTGTTCACACTGAAGGATGTATCTTTGGTATCCACAATACAATGCTTGTAATACATGTGTACCCTACCGAATTTCCTCCTATCTAAATCCTTAAAAGTGTGACAGAAAGACAGACCAAACAAGCAAGCAAGCAACAAACCGTGTGTTAATATACAGCGGAATGAATTTTCCCTCTTCAGTACCATAAAACGTCTTTCTCTTCAACAAGACAATGACTTGATAGGCCCCACAGGATCAAACAAATGGTCATGGCAGCACATCACACAAGTGTGAGCACACACCGCATTCTATAAAACTCCAATACACACGAAGCAGTGATCTCCACCATCCTGTTCATTATAATTACCATATAAGTGCTCTCACTAATCATCATCAGTGTCTGGTGCGCAACTGCCGTCCTGCCATCAAACAAGCCTTAGGCCTCCATTAAACTAATTACAGACCATCCTCTTTTGCCGACAATTTTCAATCATAATTAAAGCTTAAGCTTGGAGCGAGCTTCATTCTCCGTAATGACCAGGTAATTTGGATACGCACCCGTGCTGAAACTGTTTTTTAAGGCACCCTACTTTTAGCTTCTTCAATAAAGATCAACGAACAACGACAATATTTCTCGCTGATTTTATTATCACTCGAACGAAAGTAAAGAATAGTTGAGTTCATTCATGTTTTAGCCTCTAATTTCACGCTATAACCTTCAAATTTCAGGCTCTTTGAGGATCACGGTATTTTAAGCGATGGGTGCGAAATTTGAAAGAAACAATGCCAAGTAGCGTGAGTCTCAAGGCTTTGTTAATTTTATAAAATTGCATCCTACGCTTACTTGTAATTAACCTAATTTGCAGGCAAAAATTTAGTTCTCACTGGAATTTTGTCGTCGTCTGTGTATCGCAATAATTTTTCACGTAACCTATGGCAAGATTCATACTTTAGAATTCACAATGGCACCACAAATAATTGTGCAAAATGTGAAAAATTTAAAAGAGTAGAAACATCAAGTTGTGAATTGTTCTTTTAAGTGTACATGACCCTTATTCATCTGTAACCGACCTCTTCATCCACAACCGTGACCTAGATAGCCATTACAACCTAAACAATTTTCTTGCTATTGTCTCTGTTGCCATACAGCATAATCTGGTGATGAATGGCCTCCAATTTGACGGAAATGGCTCCTCCAATCTGAAGCCTATTTCAACCGGCACGTTTGCACGGGACGTAATTTGGGGGGGGTGTAAAATTAGCGTGGCTTGTGACCTGACAGTAAATTTAGCGTGGCTTGTGACCTGATAGTAAATTTAGCGTGGCTTGTGACCTGACAGTCAGTTTAGCTTGGCTTGTGACCTGACAGTCAATTTAGCGTGGCTTGTGACCTGACAGTAAATTTAGCTTGGCTTGTGACCTGACGAGGTCATGGACGAGCAACGTGAGCCTGACGTGAGAAACAGAGTTTCTCAAAGTGGTCCGTACCGCCCCCCTGGGGGCGGTAGGAGGGTACGCCTTGAATGGGGGAGTAATATAATCATTAGGGGGCGGTGGAAAATCAAATAGTGTCCTAAGGGGGCGGTGATTGAAAAAACTGAGAAACACTGCTCTAAACCGAAGGTCCTAGAGTGGAAGGGGTCAACCCTCCTACAGGAGGGGTCAATCCCCCTACAGGAAGGGGTCAATCCCGCCATATGAGTGGTCGACACCTTCGTAAGAGGAGTCAACCGTCCTCCTGTGAAGGGTCAATTCGTTTTCTGAAAGGGGTCAACCTCCCTCCAGAAAGGGGGGTCAGTCCAATACAAGATCTAGTGTGAGCGGTAGCGCATGTTTAGTGCGGATTATGAAAAGTCGGCAAAGCTACCAATTTTCGCTTGAAGAGTCGAGCCTTGCTCAAGTCAAATCCCCGTTTCTGATCTCCTGACTGAGAACTGCCAGCAATGAACACACTCCGCATATGCGATTTTACTTGGGAACAAGTGGATAAATATCTCGGATATCATCGTGTACTCAGGTGTACTTAGTTATTTTGGAGCTTACATAGACAGCTTCTAAGTTATCAGTTGCGCATTTCACAGGTACACACTCATACATGCCTACATACATGCTTTAAAGACCTACAGTTTCGCTTGCAGTGCTTAAAATATCTCGTACTATTCCCTCTTCTCAGCCTCTATTACGCCTGTTATCAAGCAGATTCGCTCACCAGTCGACCAAGCTGGTGGTGATTATATTTCTCCCAACAGTTAATAATTTACTACAAAATATGCAGATTCTATAGTAGAAAAAGGAGGAAAAAGCTTAGTATCTCTCAGGAGCTCTTTGGTGTTCAACTTTATCTGGTTTGTTCAGAAATTTCGAAGGACCATCATATCAATTTTAGAGCTGAAGTTCCGCAGACTGCACTGTTGCGCGCCTGCGCACGCCGACCAGCGTGAGGCAGGCAAATCTAAAATAACTAGTAAACAGACACAGGAAAATACGCGTGATTTTAACTGAATTTTCTTTTGATTTGCCAGTGGACGCGACTTTGCGAAGGAGTTTCCACATTGAAGGATGTGCCTCTGGTATCCACAATACAATGCTTACAATACATCTATATCCTACCAAATTTTCTCTTATCTAAATCCTTAAGAGTGTGACAGGAACACGGACCAAGAAAACAACAAACTGTATTATATAGTGGCATGATATTGTAAGCCACCGTGTCCATATTAACATTTTTGCTAGCTTTTCCTGACATGTAGCATAGAATTCACTTTTAGTTCCATTTCTTTCGTGTTCCTACACTGTCTTGTCACCTACTGTTTTGTACGTATCCCGCTGATAAACTTCAATCAACTTATTTTGGTTTCGCAAGTGTCCTTTTTTTAGAAAAGTGTTCGTGCCACGTGATTTGGTACATAGTTTCAACATAAACGTCACTTCCACCGCTGAAAGAATAATTTCTGTATTAGCATTGGTGCTAATTATGTCAAACTGGAACTTAATTGCGCATTAATTCAACTAACTGAAATCTTTTCTAATTGAATGAGAATCTAAACTACATGTTTGATTCCAAGAAACCTGCACTAAATGGAATCCTGGACAAAATTGTTTGACTAAAAATAAAATGGGTAAAACTGCAATCATGCAAACACGATGATGACGTGAATTTAAATCGATAATGTACAGCAACTTAATTTCCGTAACAAACAAATAATCAATCAAAATTTGAAAAAGAAAAAACAATTCTCAACTAAACTGAATGATACCATCAGTAAATCTTGACTAAAATTTTGGCACCAAGGTCTTATGTGCACAGCTTCAGATTTTTGTTTGTTGTGGCATTTTTTTTTTAGACGTTTGCTTTTTAAGGATTCTGTCTCCTTGAGACGGCGTCTGGAAGAGGAAAGAAGGCAGATATTTGTTGTCACTCGACTGCTTAAGTATGCATCACTTCGCTGAAAACCTTTGATGAATACAAGTTCCTGCATGCTTAAAATTTTATTATCCGTATAGATTTACCTTTTCTGTACAGTTAGTAAATGTGCATACACGGTGTCACACATAGCGCAGAACTCGCTGTTTCAATCTTAATAACTTTATAACTAATTGTTCTACTTTTGGTTGTATGCAGAATATTGTTTACTGTTAAAACAATAAAAACATTTTTTGTCAACGCAATACTCTTCATGTAGATACTGGAAACGCGCAAGAATATCCAAAACCCTTGTGGATGACAAAAAATTATCATTTTTAGCATGAAACTTTGTTAAATCGATGATATAATCCTCTTTCACATAGATATAAATGTGATTTTACTGCCGGAAAACTAATTTCCTTTCGCCAGAAACTTTTAATCTAAAATGTTCCCAATAAAACATGTTGCTATTCATGTAATAATTGTACACAAAAAACATTACAAAATATTCGTAGAAAATAAAGAAAGCTATGATATTAACGAATTAAAACATTTTTCACATTTTATGTGAAAAAGTATTCGAACGATATAGATTTTAAATTTTAGACTCTTACATTGATTTATGTTTCAAATTGTTCCAACAAAGACATCAGCAGTTATTTTTAACTTAAAAAGTAGTAATTATATATTCTGCATTGGTACCCCAAACAGTGAGCACGGCAATCATCACAACAAAAGGTAGAGAATGAACATATTTGCAAAAATCACCGATTACTAAGCTATGTAAATGGGAACTAAATGCATAGTGTGCATATAATGAAGTTTTCACTAGACACTCAAGTAAAGTTGTTTATTATGTACTAAAGAAACAACTGAACTTTAGATCAGTTGGGTGAACTGGTCTATAAGCACAAGACTTCAAGTGCAGCCGCACAAGACTTCAAGGTTTAGAAAAACTGACCCACAAGTTCTCCGCGAAACTTTGTGCACGAAAGAGCAAAAAATCTAACACAGTTCTTGTGTACAGCGCTCCTGTCCGTGTGCTTCTCAAATCTACAGACCTATGAAGTTATTTTTTTGACTCCATTAAATACTCCCCTCATAAATCTTGAAATACAGCAATGGTGATTTTTTTTTCAATGTAGGTTAGAAAAATTGCTGCTGTTACTTGTTTGAACTAAGCAGCACTAGCCTAGATTGTGATCCATTGTTGTCCACCAATTCTGTACGGGGTGCCGCATAATAACTTCCTTTTTTCTATGTGCTTTGCTTTGAAAAAAAGGAAGTTATGTTGCCGCATCCAGTATAACCACTACAAGAATTCCACGCCCAGTACAACCTTAGCCTAATAACCTACACTATCGTAGTTCTATAACTAATACCTAATAACCTATAACTAGCTTTATGTCCTTACAAGATTCTACAGCAAAAAAGCTAGTCTAATACTCGGCATATTGTACCATGCAGTCGTACGCTATGTTATCATATTTCTATTAAAATCTTCATAAGTTCTTTAGTCTACACAATGATCTTGATATCAACTACACCACATGCTAATACACCAGTATAGACAGCACACGCACACACGCAACACAGACACGCGCGCACATGCACACACTTAATCCTGCTAGTTTAGCACCTTAAGTGCAGAAATTAATTTTGATATCCTTGGTTGATCGAGCGACGGGTGCTAAGCCCCCTGAACATGATCCACCAACCCACCCAGAGGGGGTGGAGCCAAGCTTGCCTCCACCATGACCTCCTATTCTTGTCCTGGTGTTTTATCGGTCAGTGAACATTGTACTCAAAGGTGCATATTTTCTCCCGCTAGAAATGATGAGCAAACGCAGGTTACCATTTATTGTTCTGCTTGAAGTAGAGCCTATCACAGTTTCTAAGTACCAATAAACTCTCGCATGAGTTTGATCCGATTTGTACGATAGCAGAGTGGTGCTTGAATGCAAGCACATTCTGAACTAATGACTACGGATTGTTGAGTTTTCTTCACAGGAATTACGGGATTGGGATTTAAAAACCACAAGTGCGCAAGGTAGAAACCCTTCAATGACGCTCATACTGAAGTGATGTATACAGATAGCGCTAGCCAATTCGTAATTCGTCAGAAAAGTAGCTGTTTACTAAAAGATTGTTCAGTAATTCAAGCACTTGGTTCACTCTCGTCTCTTCAGGCGCTAAAATTCTACTTAACAATTATGATCCACAATCCTGCTCTCCAACTACGACTCACAAAAACCTCTTCTTTCACAATTCTACACTACAGTCCTACAATCCCGCTCCCAAACCCTACAGGTAATTTGCGACCCACAATCCAGCCCTACAATCCCGCTCCCAAACCCCTACTGGTAATTTGCGACCCACAATCCTGCCCTACAATCCCGCTCCCAAA
>VCRD01009706.1:3080-14052 GCA_006783055.1 Trinorchestia longiramus
ATACTCATCGAGTCCCGAATCACCATATTCATCGAGTCCTGAATCACCATATTCATCGAGTCCTGAATCACCATATTCATCGAGTCCCGAGTCACCATATTCATCGAGTCCTGAATCACCATATTCATCGAGTCCTGAATCACCATATTCATCAAGTCCTGAATCACCATATTCATCAAGTCCTGAGTCACCATATTCATCAAGTCCTGAGTCACCATATTCATCAAGTCCTGAGTCACAATATTCATGTGCTGAATCATAATATTTACAAAGTCTAGACTCGCAATATTTAACAAGGTGCAAGTTTTACATGAACATAAACTCACCTCTTCTTGTTATTCAGGAGTAATTTTGATGAGCCTCGAGTCTATTTTCATGTTTTGATTTGTTTTAAGATCTATATTGATTTTCTTAGAATTTTCCAGTTCGACTTTTACCTTGTAGTAGCCTGTACTAATGCATGATAATTACACTTAACAAGAAAGTCCTGTCACAGAGTGCAATCTAAACGTCTATCCAGGCATGTACAGGGTGTCCATAAAGTCTCTTATAAAAGTCTCTCAAAGTCTTAAAAGTACCTTTTTCACAAATAGGAACCCTGAAAAACAAATGCAAGACTATTAAAAATTTTGATAAACACTAAATACAATTAAATAAATTTGAATAAAATATCTTATAAATTGCATTTTTAATAAATTTTTGAAATTGTAAAAAGACTTTATGGACACCCTGTACATACAGTGTATACACTCGTACGTGTGTTCTTGTGCTGTTTTTGCTTCGCTATGACCATAAACCTGGCAGGAAATTTACGGGGAATAGTTTTATTTCTTCAGTAATGAGGAAAAGGGCAATTAAGAACTAAACTGGTTAGCCAGCCCTGCAGTCTTCAAGAGAGATAACTGCTCTGAGGTAGGTATTTAAAATCCATATGCAATTAATCTCATAACTCAGTTTTTCCTGCTCCTTAATGAGCAATTTATAGGATGAGCATTGTTAACGTAACTATTTTTAGAAGCGAATTAAAAAGCAATTTCAGCTTTAATTAATAAACAGTTCATTTTAATTACTGCCCTTCCTTCAAAGGGAAAATGATTTGTCATCGACAACCACAAGTGGTTTTACTGGAATTTTTTTTCGAAAATAAAGACTGTTCTGTAAGAAAGTTCTAATGCGTGCAAAAATAAAGAAAACAATAAAATTAAAATCTTATGCATATTTGGATCAACATCTTAACGTAAAAAACGTACTAGATACTCATTAATATATCATTTAGCCAAGCATAAGGTCATGGAAGATTAAAGGACATTTTCAACCGATGAGTTTGCAATTTTCTATAACCTAATTTATTCGTTAAAAAGGTAATCCATATTTTTTGATATTTGCTTCTAACTTAATTCCACTTATTCATTGTTTTGAAAAAATCATTTTCAATTGCGTTAACTATTCATGATTAAGCACCGTTAACAAACACCCTTTTGATTACCTTTTCATTTTCGTTTCAAAATAAAAAATTACACAATGAAAGCTAAAAACATTTCCGTCACTCACAGCTAATAAAAAGAATGTCAGGTGCATTAAGACGTCGTTAAGTACTTAAATAATTTAACTGTTTTTATCGAACGGGAGTTTAAGCTGTGAAGTTTTACTTGGATTTTAAACCTACGTTCCCCTACGAGAAAAAAAAAATCTCAAGTGCAAACTATTCTATTCAATGAAGAATCTTGGTTAGTCGAGATTAGTTATGCAAGTACTGGGTTTAGATTAGTTTTGATTTCATAGTTTCTAGCTGCATCAAATGAATGATGTCGTGGATGCTCAAATACGTAGTTTTTGAGCTGACAAATGTAGAATTCTTTCAATCACGGAATGTACTCTGAACAATGTATATATATTTTAACTGATGACAAAACAGGTATTGACTGAGAAACGTTCTTGGTGTTAACTTTTCGTATGAATGAAACAGTCACAAAATTACGTTCAAACTACAAAGACACTCAATTAAAACGAGTTATTTTTTGGAGGAAGTACAAATTTTCAGCTTACTTAATCATACAACAGTGGTTAGGAATATCGATTACGTTCAAGTGGTGTTGAATATCAACTTAAAGCTCTATTTGGAACGTAGTAGATGCGTTATTATACATAACGAGGAAATGGGGAGCATCTAAATCATGATTTCTTTTCCACAATAGAAAAAAGAGAAAACTTTGGTTAGTTTTTCCCTGCTTCGTCACTGATTCTCAAGGAAAGTCTTCCAGCCGTTCATTTTGAGTGTAACTCTTTTACCACCGATAAACATAAATATCCCTTCCTCTTAAAATTTTATTCGTTATTTCTTGATAATCTTACATACCTATTTTTCATGAGGATTACTTCTCTTTACAATTAAATTGCATTTTATATCAATGAAAATGAGCGACTCAAATGACCAACATACTACATTGGACAGCCAAGGGACGATTATTAGTCAAATATACATCTTGAATAACATTAAAAAATGATCAATGTGAACAAGTACAGTGTATATGTACTGATATCTTACGAAAAGCTTACGTTAGATAACTAACGATTCGGATCGAAACAAATTATGCTCGTATGTTATAGTAAAAATAGCATATGATCGTGGAATATTCATCACAGAAATGAGAGACAATAATAAGCAAAATTTTACGTGCAAATTTTATTCTACGATGCCTGCCAAGTTTCTCGCCACTACACGCGACTCGAGATGAGAATTGTTTCCAGTGTTTGTGGACTGACGAGTTGTCGTGATGGACGTTCAACGGAGGCCATCTTTGACGTACTCCCCACCGCAAAAGCCACGTGCGATTACAACCAAACCAAACTTTAGAAAAAACTTCTTCATAAAAGTCTCCTGGACATGAAAATCTACTTGAAGCAGCAGCAGCAGCAGCTCACATTGGCTTTAGTTTTGCAACGGCGTTTTTGTCTTTTCGGTCCACGGTATAACGCGTCGGTGGCGAGGAACAGCTGACGCCCTTAGCTCTATGCAGCCCATGTTTAAAATGCGCGTTGAAAATAAATGAAAATGAACTTAGTACATACTTCAATCCGACAGTCCTGAGTTGTCAATCAATTTATCAACTTGATCCTCTTCTATAATGTGACGAGCTCCACAATGGTAGCGTGATTTTAAACATGGAAATGCAGAGCTAACACTTTAGCTTACATATTTCTTCTTGGAGAAAACGGTTTCCAGTGATATTTTTGCCTAGTTTAGGCTTCAATGAAACTAGAAAAAAAATCAGTGCAAAAAATAGAATTTGTTTCCTATTTTTAACGCGTTTAAAAATTCAATGAATATTCTTTATTCCTTCAACGAAGGAAGCATCGAAAAAATTCGTACCTCAAATAATTCTTTAATGTTCGGCTGAATTAACAAACGATTCGCAGTAGTTGTGTCTGACGGCATTTTAGGTATCGGTTACATAGTACTGTATTTTTTAATATAGCTTTGTAACTAGTCTTGTATTTGTATATTCATCTGAATAGATCAACTGGTTTTCAAGAATTGATGCAATGTTAGTGATCAGTAATTCCGGCATCACTTTTATTTAGATATTGGGTATCGCAGTTCATAGGAAGGGTTCAAACAGACGTAAACAATTCTTGTCAGAGCTGTACAAGCAGAACGAAAACGCTTTATACACTCGGTTTCCGCTTCAGCATTCCCACTCTATTACATCACAAAAATTTAACTTCATGCACTCAGAAATAAAAATTGAGATAGGATGAAGATGTCGTAACCATTTCAGTTGATTAAAGTAACTTTATTCAGTTCACTTATTATAAGAAACCTGGTCAAACAGATCTATATCTTAAACCTCTTCCAACATGACTAACGAAAAAATGTTCAAAGTAACTGGACTGAGTTACTGTGACAGAAGTTTGAGCACTTGTTAGTTTGATCATTAAAAATTAGTTAAACATGAAACTAGAATTTTGCTATACCACGTTAACTCAAAGAACTCGAGGTTTTATTTTGAAATGGTGTAAAAACTTGTAAATTTTCGTTTATTCCAACTTATTGGTGTCCGAAAATACTATTTTTCATTTATTAGTTCGAGAAAAATGAAGCAAATGAACTTAGAAACTCTTTGAACCAGAATAGAAGAAAACTAAGCAAGACAACAAACGCTAAAGTAAGATTCTGAAAAGAAAAAAATAATGTACGGGTAAATCGGAAAATGTTACCTATTAGAATATTTACACCTGATAACGTTTGAGGCGTGTTTCAGCATCATAAGAATATAGCACGTCATCAGTCAATCAAATTTTCAAGTCAATTTGCGTTCACAAGAGCCACAGATTCTACCACTAATATTTGTCAAAGAAACCACTAGCTGAGTATATGTACGCTTTGATATCCAAATTACTGTGTGTGTGGTTAATTCCGCACCGTCCCCGCACCGTCCCAGCACCGTCCCGATTGGGACACCCATATGTCGTCCACATTTTCATTAGTATCAAACATGAAGTAATTTTTCAAAAACAACTACAGCAATAACATTTATATTTTAATTTGTTCAGCATACCTGTGGTGCTAGTGTAGCAGTTTTACCAACAATCCTACTCACGCTAAGGTTTCTTACTTATGACCTTTCCTGCACAAGCATACGAAAAAAACCTTTGTCCACCTTGTCACCGATTTGTACTGTACGATACAACTGACAACATTTTTACTACACAATAAAGTACGAGTTGCTTTCTACGTTGCAGTTGATCAGAGATTTCGGAAACTAGCAAAGGAATTTGAATTTTGTACATCAAAGAACGCAAAAATCTGTTGTGAACTATGATAGAAAAACGCTACCTAACTATGAAATCTTTGACTCCACTAAAACCTACTTTACTAATTTTATCAAAATTTTGTCAACGGTGTCATGTACAGGTAAAGGTGTTAAAAAGCTTGGTTAACACGTTGACTCCGAAGTGGTACGTATGTGTACCACTTAGGTTAGGTTCTGTAATTTTTTCAGATCCTCTAGTGACTGCGTACAAAGTGAAGTTTTACACCAATCAGGCAATCGGAGGCAACGTTTTAAACAATTTTAACAGCAGAGTTCTTGGAAACTAAACTTCATAGTTTCTAGTTGACAAAATGTATAGTCTTATGGGGCTGAGATTAAAACGAGCCAGGGCTGGAGTGTCTCTGTTCTATACAGTAGGTTACACCAAAGTGATGTTGACGTAAACGTGTACGAGTTCAGTTTCAATGAATTAAATATTAGTCAAAAATCAGAAAGACCAGTATGTAGGTGAAATCTAATTCTACAAATAAATTTATTTCAGGCACACACAAAAGAAAACACTTACTTAGAAATCACAGTCTTTTCGAACATTTTACCTTAACCAAAAACACACACGAGTTTCAGCCATTGCCAATCTCACTGGTGATAATACATTGTAATTAAAAATGCTGCTAATTTTCTATGACAGTACAACATAAACAATTAACAAAACGATACGAAAAGAAAATGACTTTTGAGTACCATTTAAGTCGAGTTTCAGTTGGTTGGTCACTGAAACCGGATTTTACTGAAGCTTGCTCACTACTGAACGCACATTTAAATGCTGCCCAGAGCTCGCTTTTGCATTTTTATTTTACCTGCATTGTTCTTCATTGCTTCGAGTTCTCGTAGATTAAGTACTTCGACATTGCACTTTTACACAACAGGTTTAGCACTCTAATTGAAAATGGGTTTGATACTAAGACCTTCTCTGTGTTACAGGGTACGCTTACGTTCTGAACCAACTTGTTCTTTCTTTGCTAATTTTCGATGCAGAAGAGCGGATTATCTTGCAAGTTTTTTCATAATTAGTGAATTTATATTTAGTAGCCACAATACGTAGTCACTGGATGCACTGAAGTTATTTTTCGCAAGGGATATTGAGGCATTTTTTTTCATTTTAGGCTTCAAAGCTTTAAAAAAAATACGTTATCATGCGTACCCAACTGGGATTTTAAGTCACTTTTAATTTGGCGTGCTTTAAAATTAGCCTAAGACTTGGAAATAAAACTCGTATGATAGCGCATGCAAACAAAAAATCTTGATTTTTACGACGTTATTTTTATAAAATGAAGAATTAGGATGAAGTAAAAAAGGCTTTAATGGGGGTGTAATTTCCCCAACTGGACACTACATAATTTTACAAAGAAATATTTTCGATAATAACGATCATGATTAACTTGAAAAATGATTAATAAAAGCTGAAGTATTTAACGTGGATACATATTTACCATAAAATGTTGTCAAAAATGTACATATTAATGCGCACATCTTTCCAAGCTACTTAAAAGACATCTCAAGAATTAATTAACTTTTTTGTTTATAAGATCCAGTCAAGCACGCGTGTTGCTTCATCTCTTCATCAAGTTTCTTTACATAATCTCTCGCATTAAGCTCTAAAGAGGACAATAAACAACCGAACATCTTCCTGAGCTCAAACTTGTGTTCGAATAAAAAAAATCCGATCTTCTTAAAAACATTCTCAAAAAAATTGGACCACGCACCGTGCACTCGAGGTATGCATTTAAATACATGATTAGTGTTTGCTTATTTGCGACACAACATGCATGGCACCACTGCATGAGACACGTTTGAGCATCCCCAGTTCAGTAATTTACTGTATGCTTGCATGTTATCTCGTACAACACTGCAGCAAAGACGTTCTTGCCTTCAGTACGATGCATCCCGAGACTGACATTTAAACAAAAGTCAGCTTTTAATTAAGTAGCGTTTGTAGTTTGGGTTCGAAAAAAGAGGGAGAGAGAGAGAGAGAGAGGAAGTGGTTCTTAAAAGAACCCGTTATTAACTTCTCATTTGGTGCTGGAACAGTTTAGCGTGTTTGTCTCAATTGAAATGTATTGAAAATGTGTAGGTCTTGCTTGATTGGACTTGAATCGATGAATTCAGTTCTATCACCCAGCAGAATTACTATGGCATTCGTGTGCGTAATTATTCTGGAACTTGAGACATGCTGGCTATGTACCTTTAAGTCTTTGCAGGGCCGGACTGTGAGATTGGATCAAGCATTGCATCGGTTTCGATTAGTGCATACGTGCCTTCAAGACGATGATTTCTGAGTTAAAATGTGCCTAGTGCGTAGTCCTGAATGTGACTAGGCGAGTTTTGATGTTTGATTGTATGATTTCTTCACATTATATAAAAATAATGTAATATTGCCTTATGTACACGTACATGTGACATCGCCCTATGAAATGCAACTGGCTGTCAACTTACTGAATATTGAAGACCATGATACGAGGTATACATACAGTATTTGTTCAATAAATGTTTTATAGATCGAAAAACAAGAGAAAGTGATCATGTACCGTAAGCAATGTTGTTACTCTGGACTTCATGTGATCAATTAATACAGGTTTGTGTCATTTTTATATAAAAAATCTTCCGTTTTATTATGAAAAACTGCAAAACAAATGTAAACAATTTTTTCAATACTCCTGCCATAACAATCAGGAAAATATTGAAAAAAGTGTCAATAATTGCTACTGAAAATGGGAACTAAATAATAATAAGAACCGAAGTTTATAAAGCTCTTTGGAAGGCGTGTGTCGTGCAAGACATTTTGACATAAAGAAGAAGGGCTTACAAAATTAGATGTAAGAATTTCTGCATCGTTTAGTGAGAATAAAATAAAGACACAAGTATTACGTACATGTATCAGAATATGTATGTTTTAACTGTAAGGGTATATGTTTGTGTGTACGTATGTACTGTATTTGCGTAAAGTAACAATAGGGTACGTAGTTATTGACTTGTAACAATGGAACACGCAGCTATTACCCTGTAACAATGAGTAACAATGACCTGTTACAATTTAACAGTAACCCGTAAAAGAGAGTACAGTAACTAGTAACAAAAAGAAGTAACAAAAGAATCGCGAGTAGGCGAAATCTAGCTTGTTGGTAGTAAACTATCACAAGTGGTTGAACACTGACAGTAATACTGTGCTATAAACAGCCATAACGTGACTGCACATAGAGTCTAAAGTCACATGATAATTATCCTTGTGGCTTACTTTACTTTATTAATCTGATGTTATCTAGGGATGCACGGTGTATTACATCTTTTAATTGAAAACCATAAAAAACTTTAATACATAATAGTGTACTCTTAAAACACCCAAAATAATAATCAAAACAATCAGCAGGGTTCAACAATGGTGTTTTTTTCAAGCGAAATAATTTTTTTGAATCAAATTTTTTTTTAAATTTATTACCCAAAGACGAGCTCGCGAGTGTCACTTGAACATCTACTTAAGTTTCCATTTATGGTCTGATGCCAGATTAAGATTTAAGGACTTTTCTTTAAGGAGCTTCAACTTTTAGTACCTCACTCATTTTGCCTTCATTTGACTTCTTCAGTTATTTAGTTAGAAGATATTTTACCAATATCACTTGATGAAGATAAGTTACTATACTTCAGTTGACAACGACCATTACGCTAAAAGCTAGAATACTGAAGCTTCACTAAGTCAGGATGCAAATAGAGGTATTAATTGCTCTACTATACTTGTACCACAACATTGAGTATCCGTCACTTACAGGTTCTTGGCCGGTTTTTGCGCGTGCGGAGTGCATCTTAAATATGAGAGCCTGTAATTTATTTCACTGAAGGTAACATAAAACTGCAGGTTGCAGCAATCAAGGCTGGACCTGTGACGCTAACTGGACCCACAATCACTGGAGAACAAGGTTGTATACTACACAACTGGCCGTGATCTCGTTCAAATGCACACAATATTAAAGTTCTCAATATACACACAACCGGTTGCTGAGATAGGCGCCTTCCAAGCTAGCTTCTCGAAAGGCCGATGCTAAAGTACATCTCTGCTACTGAATACTTCTTCTTTTAAGCCTTCTTTGTAGGGCAGAAGAAGTGAAACTGTTCTCATATCAATCCCAAAAAGGCGTTCATCTCTTCTCTATTATCATCTAAAGCTTGCAAACCACGTCTTGTGCTTCCATATCGTTGTAGCCAGGCCGCAGTCTTGCAGATGCCATGTTCTTGAACTGCATTTTATTCTTTTTTTAAAGTAGGTACATCTTTTGTTGGCTCTCTGAACTGCAAAAGACTGCTTCTAAATAACTCTGACTAACAAGTAAAACTTCCTGTATAGAATTCTTTCAAATCAGTAACACGCAGTTGCTTAAAGTGGTAATATGTATGTATGTATCTGTCCTATAACAAGCCCAAGCGTCTGTACCCCTATAATTTTATAGGACGTTATTTACGGTTTTTTTTTAGTTTAAAAGTAATTCTATAACATGAACATAATTTCTTTTCAACACAGATTCCTGTACCATCAAAATCTTCCTTGTATCGATTTCCGTTTTCGTTTCAACGTGAATTCCCGTATCATCAAACTCTGTAAATTTTAATAAAATTTAAGCATCATCGAATCATTAAATTTTAACAATCATTTCTGTCTCATGAAACGACCGTAAATAATAAATGTACATAAACTTCAAAAACCTCGTAAATATTTAGGTATAATCATGTATGAAAGAAGCTACATATTTGTCTTGACACACAATGTATGTTGTATTCAACATACTCAAACAGGCCAGTGAGAGGCGCCTGGGTCACTTGTTCCCTGAATTTATTTTTATCAATTCAGACAATTAGAGAAATTTATTACCTCAACGTGTCTTGAAGCATTGCGAGACTGATTGCTTATGTGTTGAGAGAATTGGCTGGACCGTAGACATACTGCAGCAACATACTGCAGCAACATACTGCAGCAACATACTGCAGCAACATACTGCAGCAACATACTGCAGCAACACACTGCAGCAACATACTGCAGCAACATACTGCAGCAACATACTGCAGCAACATACTGCAGCAAAAAAACAGTACAACTGAAGTCATTCAAAGTTAGGTAGGTCAACTTGACCAGTTACCCAAAGTTAGGTAGGTCAACTTGACCAGTTACCCAAAGTTAGGTAGATCAACTTGACCAGTGAACCGGGCAGGGTAAGTAAACTTGACCCTAAAAATTGGAATAATAGATGAGATGCAAGTCCATTTACGTGTGATGGAAACCTGTTGTCAGATGTCCTATAAGGGATCTAATCTTTTAAGTATCGGGACTGGGAACTATTGCTTCAAGTATTGGCGCTGAGAAGTATTGCTCTAAGTATTGGGGCTGGGAAGTATTGCTTTAAGTATTGGCGTTGAGAAGTATTGCTCTAAGTATTGGGGCTGAGAAGTATTGCTCTAAGTATGGGGGCTGAGAAGTATTGCTCTAAGACTTAAAGCAATACTTCCCAGCGCCAGTACTTAGAGTCTAAGTATTGGCGCTGGGAAGTATTGCTCTAAGTATTGGGGCTGGGAAGTATTGCTCTAAGTATTGGGGCTGGGAAGTATTGCTTCAAGCATTGGCGCTGAGAAGTATTGCTCTAAGTATTGGGGCTGGGAAGTATTGCTTCATGTATTGGCGCTGAGAAGTATTGCTCTAAGTATTGGGGCTGGGAAGTATTGCGCTAAGTATTGGGGCTGGGAAGTATTGCTTTAAGTATTGGTGCTGGTATTAAAGACACCAGGTTAGGATCGGACTGAACAATTAACAGGGAAGTTCACACACGCTTTGTGTTCATTTATTTTCTATCATGTTTATTATATTGTTTTATTCTATTATTCAATTGATTCATTTATTTACCGTGCACTGTAGTCATAATGTGCTCTCTGAACATGAAGAAATTAATTAGAGTTCATAATTATGACCGACAAGTAATCTGAGTTAATAGTCACAACTGATTAGTAAACCTATTGTATGAGTACGTGCAGGTCTTTATTAAAGCAACATCGTTAGATACATCACTCTGTTACATCAACATACATCACTCTGTTACATCAACATACATCACTTTGTTACATCAATATACATCACTCTGTTACATCAACATACATCACTCTGT